>CM057449.1:1790795000-1790965000 GCA_016271365.2 Neoceratodus forsteri
ATCCAAAGAAGAACGAGAGTGAACAAACCCAACTTGCTCTGGACTAAGAAGATGGAGCCATATTTTCTTAATCTGCTCAGCCAAAACTTTGGCGATGATTTTCATATCACAATTCTGAAGGGATATAGGCCGGTAGCTCGCCGGGTCTGTAGGAGTTTTGTCCGGTTTAAGAATTAGGATAATAGTAGCCTCAAGAAGTGTAGGGTCAATCGCGCTAGCAAAGAAAAGATACTGATAAAGCTAAAGGAGTATTGGGGCAAGTTCCTTGGAGAACGTCCTATAAAAATTAGAGGGAAAACCATCTGGGCCGGGAGCTTTATCCGGAGCCATAGAGGCAATGACAGCCTCAATTTCAGGGAGTGAAATAGGGGTGGTCAGGGTAGTAATGTACCAGGGCAAAAGTTTCGGAATATCAATATCATTTAGATATGCTAATATGTCAGATAAAGGAATAGGAGAGGAAGGCGCACTATAAAGGTTTTTGTAATACCCTTCAAAAACCTTTGGTATCTCCCCTGGGAGAAGTTACACGGATCCAGAAGGGATTGCATAGCCGGATCAATCTGGAACTTTCCAATGATTGAAGTTCAGAGCCAAAAGCTACCAGCTTTTTACCATGCTCAATATATATGGCTTGAGTCTTAACAAGACAGTACTCAGCTTTTTCCTTCAGAAGGTCAGTATATTCACTTTTGGCTGCCGTGAGAGCTTCAAAGGATGGTAGGGGAGAAGAGGGGGAACAAGAACTCTCCAGTTCTCTAATTTTAACCATAAGGGAAGATGCCCGAGACAGTCGAGCCTTTTTCCTTGCTGAAGCAATCTTAATCAATTCGCCCCTAAGGTAGCATTTTAGAGAACTCCAAATACAATCAAATCTAGAAGTAGATCCGAGATTGTTCTCCAGAAAGGACGATATAAGGGTCTTAATCTGAGTAACAATTTGAGTGTCTTTAAGAAGTTGGGTATTGAACTTCCAGGCAGTGTCTCTTTGAAAATTAAGACCAGGGGTTATATTTGCCCACACAATAGCATGGTCGGAAAGAATAATCGTTGGATACCGGATAGGAGAAGATTCGGAAAGAGAGTTTTACTAACCAGAATATAGTCTATCCTAGACCAGGAACCATGGGGCTGAGAAAAGAACGAAAAGGAGCGGAGGGATGGGTTAGAAAGACACCAGGGATCACAAAGGCCGAGCATGTGGGTAAAATACAGCAGCGATCTTTGGGCCGGGGTGGGTGGAAGGTTTGATTTGGGATCCTTATCCAACAAATGAGAGGGCGGAAGATTCCAATCCCCACCCAACACAATTTTGGAGGAAAGCATATCACTAATTTTATCCGCTAGGGACATAAAAAAGACGGGGCTACCCCCTATTGGGCCATACACAGATCCTAGAACCATATTATCTCCTTTAAGAGAACCCTTAATCAGTACTTATCTCCCCTCAGGGTCAGCTATCGTATTATTTACCAAAAGGTTAACATATTTTTTAATAAGTATCGCCACACCCCCCTTAGAGTTGGAACTACTTGCAGCGAATACCTGCGAAAACCTGGATCGAACCAGCCATTTCGATTCCGTTTGAGTTAGATGGGTTTCTTGCAAAAACAAGATATCGACCTGAAATAAATCACAGTGTTTAAAAACCTGTGCCCTCTTGACTTTCCCTCTGAGCCCACGTACATTCCACGATGCAACTTTAAGAACCCTTAAAGCCATTTCAGATATAAGGCAAATACAAGAACAAACAGGTATAAACTAATACAGTAGGCACACTTAAACCCTAGTTCCAGCTACCCATAGCCTATCAAGAAAGGTTTGCCAAAGTGGATATACCTAGGCAATTGAATCATAACTAACTTTAAAAAAAATCAGACATGTATTCAAATATGCTGGAACGACCCACCCCCCATCAACCCCCTCAAGAAAACACATCCAACTATGTACAAGTCGGCCCCAGACATGAACAGACCCAAAACAAGTGCAGGAACAATGATAGTCTGGCAGCCAATTCCCCAGTGCAAACCCATACCCCATCAGGCTGTAGGATCCAGAAAGCTGGAAAAAAAACAGCGTACAATAAGCCACAGTAGGAGGACAACCCCCCACCACCCCAGAGACACAGACAGTAACCCCACATTATGGGATGGATTTGCAAACCCCCCATCCATCAGCACACAATGCAACTGCGAGTAATCGCAAGAGGCTCAGGAGTATCTCTCCCCCCCACCAACAACTGCGCAGTATTGGAATCAGGGAACAACTAGTTTCCGGCACTAGCCCCAGCGCCTCTGCCAGCATGGGAAACACTAGGGCACAAGAAAAAAGTTGACTCACCATCAGCGATGGTAGGAGCAAAGGGGGAGGAAGCACACAAAATGCGATGTAACACCCTGGCATCCTCACGGTAAGGACAGGTTGTTTCCCGGAGGAACCAAATAACTCTAGGACCAAACCGGTCCATCGAATAACCCCGTGCACTAGGAAACAGCATCCCGCCCAAGGGCGTTCCGGGTGAAGCAACACTCGAGGGGAAGGGAAGGTGGAAAAGACCAGCGAGACCTAGATCAGCATCTGCCCAACCGCCCGAAGTCCCCGGTCGACCCAGCGACCACAAGAGCAACCGAACAGGTAGGGCTGAAGTAGGCAGCAATCGATCACACTACCGGGGGAAAGGAGACGGAAAAAAGAAAAGGAAATAAAATTGTAGGCCCCAAAGCAACCAAAACAACCACCAAAACACTTAAATCAGGGACACTAATTCACCCATTAACAACAAACAGGTTAGGCATTTTGATAGACAAGTCCTTTGCAGCCGAGTCTGGAGATTCATAGCTCTGAGGACATCCATCGACTGTAACCTTTAGAGTAGCCGGGCAGAGCATACAAAAGGGAATGCCTGCAGCAACCAGCTTCTGTACGACAGGATGAAAGGCAGCTCTTTTCTCTCTAACTTCTTTTGGTAAATCTTGAGCAATACGTAGCTTAGATGCTCCCCAGTTAATGGCCTACAGCTCTCGAGCTTTATTGAAGACGTGTTGCCGCTCGATATAACTGAGGAACTTCACGATGATAGGACGTGGAGGAGAGCCAGGTGGAGGCCTAGGCCTGAGAGACCTATGAGCCCACTCCAGATGATAGTGAGGGTTGAGGGGCGAAGGGCCTACTATTTTGACCAGAAACTTTTGGAGAAACATCATGAGGTCAGCTCCTTCCTCGAGCTCTGGAAGGCCCAAGATCACTAAATTGTTTCTTCATTCACGACCTCCAAGTCCACTGTTTTCGCCTGCAATTTTCTGACCTGCTGAGCTAAGGAGACCATCTAGCCTCCGGAGTAGCTTCCACTGCTCAGCGAGTAAACTCTGGCCTCCAGTCATATACCCTCAGTGGAGCGCGAGATCCCGAATAGACTTTAGATCCGCCGTAATTGATTGCAGCACGTCTTTTAGCGGGGCGATCTCCTGTAAGAATCTTTCTTCAGAAAGAGGACTGGCTTCTAGGTTCTTGTCTCCCGATCTATCGGAGGTGGGTCCTGGCTGATTCCATGGCTTTTTAGGGAGCTTTTCCGGCGTGGCAGGCGGCATATGCCTGATTGCGGCCTGCTTCTTGTCCGTCTCCATCCCGCTACAGACTTTGAGATGCACCTCCAAAAACACCAGAAAGTCGACAGGCGGAGTGTACTCGTGCCGGTAGTAAAACAATTTATTGTTAAACTAGCCGAAAAAACACAAAAATAGCTCTAATTTGTTGGTGGGGAGGGAGAGCTCCAAACCCCTGCTGCCACTCAGCAAGCAGACATCATGTGACCTCCTTACTTCGCTTTAAGGTGGTGCGAGAAGTCATTGGTAGCCCACACACATCACATGGCTTACACAGTGTAAGTCGTATGCTTCAGGCAGGCAGGAAGTGTCTCATGCTTGAAAGAGAGTTTCAATTTTGCCTTGCATTAGGAGAAAGAGATTGTGTTGGTTAGCGTGAGAGAGGAAAATCTATTTGAAAAACACTTTAAATCTTTTAGTTTGTTTCGCTGTAGGTGCTTATTTTTGAGTATTTGTTTTCTGGATTTCTGTTTGTGCAGTATTTAAGTTTAGTATTTGTTTATTGTTAGTTGTTTTTGTGTGTCTGTGTCTGTGTGAGTTGTTGTGAGAGAGTGAGAGAGAGCCCACAATGGGGGGTGAGAGACATGCGGGGGTTGTCGACATAGTGGTGATCGAGTGGGCATGCACACGCATGGTGGCCAGCTTCATCTGGACTGGAGCACCATTCTGAGTGTCCCCCCCCAAAGTAAGAGATACTGGAGTTGGTGCCATGGAAGTGCCACCTCCTGTGATACTGACAGTGCCTCCCCAGTGCCAGTAGCACCAGCTTATGGCCCCTGTGCCAGTGGCTCAGCAGCAGCAGGAAGTGAGGGAGGAGGAGCTGCAGCAGCAGGTTTCTGTACTCCTGGCCCCAACTGTACAGCCTCAGCCCTTGGCTCCCACACCACCTGGGCCCTCCCTACCTGTGCCTGGTCCTCCTTGCACCTCAGTGTGGGAGTTTTTTACTGCACTGCCTGGGGACAGCAGTGTAGTAAAGTGCAATTTGTGCAGTATTGAGGTGCATTGTGGCCCCAGAGGAAGTCACCTTAGCACAGAGGGTCAGTGCACCCACATGTATAACCACCACCACCTAGAGTGGCAGGCTAAGGTCACTGAACAGGCCAGTAATGCACCTGCTAGCCCTGCTGGAGAAGAGGGGGCAGAACGGCAGTCACCTGCGCATGGTGTGAACTAGGGGAAGGCCATGGCAGAACCTGCTGCTCCACCACCATAATCTGCAGCACTTCCTGCTGAGGGTGGCATCCCTCTCCAACTGCCTGCCACACAGCCCAATTTGGGCCTGCTGTGGGGAGAGTTGGATGCTGCAAACCATTGGCTGGACAATGTTGAGCAGCAGTTGGATTGCGTAGAGGGGCACCAACTTCAGATCAAGGTGGATGCTTCAACTGCTGCTGTCCCATCACAACATTGAATATTAGTTTTTTAGTTTGTCCTTGCACCCACTGCCACCCTGTGTGAAAAAATATTTCCCTATGTTACCTCCGATCCATCCCCCTCTATCTTGAAATGTTGGTCCCTTCTTCATGCACATCTTTTGTTCCGGATGTGGTTACCCTGTTGTTGAGTCCATTTCTGTACTTTATAGTCTCTATCATGCCCCCCCTTCCTTGTGTTTGAATATAATGTACTTTAGTGCATCTTCACCTGGCTTCATTCTGGTGCATACCCTTCAGCATTTTAGTTCCCCTCCTTTGTACAGCCCTTTTCTGACTTAATTTTGATGTGATGGCTCCCAATACATCCAAGTATACCCTGTGCCCAAACCCTCCTTAGTTCCTTCTGACATTTGTCTTGCTTACCTTTAGGTAATCTGACACAGGTCACTATCCATTTTTGTTGTTGTTTGTCTCCCCCCCCCCACCCATTGTGCACCATTGTGTATAAAAATGTTAAGTGTGTGTTCAGTTTTTCTTTTGCATAACCTTGTTTAACTCCCAAAAATGATGAGAACCATGTCCAAAAACAGCTGAAGTAAAATTAAGTGAAAAAGGATTGTCCTTACCTCATTATATTCCAACTTAACAAAACCAGAAATCCATAACACCACATGAATAAATGCCAATACAATATGTTCACTGCTAGTGTAAATGTATTTATGGCAAAACAAGGCACTTTAATGACCTTTGCACTTTGGCAGTTAGGCCTTCTTTAGTGTGCCCCCTAATGAAGGCCTAAGCACCAAAGCACAGGGGGCATTTGTGTGTGCCTTGTTTTGCCATCAATAAAGTTGCAGTAGCATTGAACAATTTTTATTGGCATGTATTCATACAGAGTGGTGGTTTTGTGGGTTTGTCTTGGACTTTTGAGCTAGCTACTCTGTACCAGCACCCGTCCACAGTGTTAGTGCAGCGTGCTTCTGGCGGCCCCGTTATATTCCTACTTAATGTCTGTTTACCATGACATATTTTTGGTGCCTCAATAATGTTCCCTTTGTGTCATGGAGGGTTTGTTTGTTGAAAAGCAGAAGTGAGCAGTGTAATTATCTGCTAAACAGCATGTGTGCAGTGCACTGTCATGTGCACATACTGTCCAGCCCCCAGAAACATATATGATGACTTGTTCCAGTGTAGATGGTACAAAGAATATATAACATATATTTTATTTGTACCATCATCAACAGCAGACCAACTCATATACTATGTTTTCAAAGGGATTGGTGGGCAGCGTGAACCTGACAGTGCACACATGCTGTTTAGCTGATCATTGCACTGTTCACTCCTACTTTTCAACAAACCCAACAGAAATGAAACATTACTGAGGCACCAAAAATATTTATTGGTAAACAGACATTACTAAGTAGGAATATAACAGGTCCAGTAGCATGTTGCACTAACACTGGGGCTATTAGCTGTTGGAGATCAGCTAGCTGCAAAACTGTCAGACTAAACCAGAAACCCACCACTACTTGAGTCCAGACGAATACATGCAAAGAAAAAATGTTCACTGCTAGTGCAAATGTATTTATGACAAAACAAGACACAGAAATGACCCTTACGTTTTTGTGGTTAGGCCTTCTTTTGGTGGCCCCATAATGAAGGCCTAAGCTCTGATGTGCAGGGGTAATTTTTGTGTTTGTTTTTCCATCAAGAAATTTGCAGTAGAAGTTAATTTTTCTTTGCATTTATTCATCTGGAGTGCTGGCTTTCTGCTTTACTCTGACAGTGGCAGTTTTGCAGCTTGCTGCTCTCCAACAGCACCAGGTCCCAGTGTTAGCGTAGCGTGCTACTGGACCTGTTATATTCCTACTTAATTTCTGTTTACCATGAAATATTTTTTATGCCTCAGCAATGTTTCATTTCTGTTGGGTTTATTGAAAAGCAGGAGTGAGCAGTGCTTTGATCTGCTAAGCTGCATGTGTGCACTGTCAGGTGCACGCTGCCCACCAAGCCCTCTGAAAACATATTATATGAGTTGGTCCACTCTTGATGGTACAAATAAAATATACATTATATATTTTTTATTCTTTATACCATCAACAGTGGAACAAGTCTACTATCATATATGTTTTCAGGGGGCTGGAGAATGTGTGCACCTGACAGTGCACTGCACACATGCTGTTTAGCAGATTATTACACTGCTAACTCCTATTTTTCCACACATGCACACAACAAGACAGAAATAAAACATTACTGAGACCACTGAAATAATTTATTATTGAGTCAGAATATAACAAGGAAGGGAATTAATTAATGGCGCACTTAGTCATGTGTGCAGTGCTGCCACACAGTCCCCAGAATTAATGTGCATCTCCAAAATGCTGCTGTCTTATGTGCAGAAAAATCCCCACTCCAAACAAAGAGAAATGGGAGCATAAAATGGAATGATAAGTCTCCATTAATTAATGGCACACTCAGTCATGTGTGCACACAATCCAATAAGAGCTAAGTCCCCTGCTGCTGCTGTTGACCTGACTGGGCTGATGCACAGACAGTGTTTTGCCAAATGGTGTGCTAGAATGAAAACCCAACCATTGAGTTAACTGTACATGATGATGTGATAATGCTGTTGGTTGCCCAAAGTCTGCTGCACTGACCTCAACAGGAAGGATGCCCTCTGTGTGTACACAAATACTACTCTTGGTAAGTTAATGTACCTGGCTGGCACCATCATGGTTTTCTACAGAACCTGACCTTAAATGTGTATGTTTATTTATCTATCTATCTATATAGTTTATAGGGGCACGGTCGCGCCCCTATATTTAGGGTTATGAAGGCACTTCTGTGTTAAACTTGAAATTTTGCATGTCAATAACTTTGGACCCATTCAACAGATTTTCATGAAATGTGGCATGCATGGTGGGGCACTGTAGATCTCTTGATTTGCCAAATTTTGTTTCAGTCGGACTTACGGTTATTGCGCACCAAAATGCTGAAAAATGCACTTTTCGCCAGTTTTGTGGGCAGTTTTTTGGAATTTGTCTGTGGCACTGCATGGCCATTGTGTGGCATTCCAGTCTGCAACTTGGCACCTTGAAAAAGCTCGGGTCAAGGAGCATGACACTTTTTGTTTGGTGAAAAAATATTAATCCATTCAAAAGTTGGGTTCAGTGGGGTTGTGAGGCCTAAATGTCACCCCATTCTTCTTTACTGTGGCTTGTGAATATGATTACACATGGAATGGGGTGACATTTGGGCCTCACAACCCCATTGACACACATCTGTCAATCTCAGAAGGATGGGGGGTACATGGGGAAGGGGCAACCCTAAAGTTCTCATTTCCTGACTTTTTTGTGTTTTAACCCTAAATGATGTATTAATGCATTTTTTTTGCATAGAAGAGAGATAGAGAGAGATATTTATACACATATACACATATATACATATACACATATACATATATACATACACACACACACACACACACACACACATATATATATATATATATATATATGGCAAAAAACCGTTTCATGCATTAGTTAGGGTTGTTCCACAGTGACAAAAGTGAGGAAATTCGGTGTTAGGGTTGAAAGCCCCTTGGACCCCCACACACTCCCAACTGGCATTGGGGTTGCATTGGGCCAGCCATAACTCTCACCCCATCACATGTGCAAAGAAGCAGAGGTATAGGAGAATGGGGTGAGAGTTAGGACTGACAACCCCAATGCGCACCCCGATGCCGGTTGGGGGTGTGGGTTGGGGGGTCCAAGGGGGGCTTTCAATCCTAACACCAAATTTACTTGCTTTTGTCGCTATGGAACAACCATAACTAATGCATTAAATGGAGTTTTTTGCCTCTAATTTCCCTTCTCTTTGAGAATAACGAGAAATAGTGAATGTAATGTGGTGGCAGGAGCGTGGGGTCCTTGTCACATAGTAACATGGTGCCCACAAACGTAAATGGTAATGTGCATGGTGACGCAAAGCAAGAGAGAAAGAGAAACAGTACTGTAGACACAAATGGTAAAAATAATGCAAATGCAAGCGCAAATGAAAACACAAAGGGTAACACACATGGTGGCGTAGATGGGAACGCTAAGTGAAACGGGTATGGAACTGCAGCAGAAGCGGTAACGGTAACAGTAATGTAAGCACCCAGGCTGGTTTTCCCCAAAAGCTGCATAGAGAAAGACAGTGAGTACAAAGAATGTATGCATAATAATGGGTCTCAGAGCAGAAAATGAGGAGTTGGAATACTAAATTACTTATATCTCAGGAACCGTACGACATAAAAAAATATATAAAAGTCATATGATTTATGACTTTCCTCGCTAGTTTTGCACTTAGCGTTTGTCAGAGGGCTAAGCATTTTTCTGACGAAAAGTCCGTATCTCGCACCGTTTCTGAGATACTGGCCCTGAAAAGCGTGGAGACTGCCATAATGTTATCCTATGGGAAAAAAAGAGAAGTTTGGAGTGCCATACCTTTGGCTCCCTGCATATTTTTTCAGAAAACCACTGAAAGGCACATCTGTTAGATGTTGGCTTTCTTCCCTCCAAATTTCAGCCCCAAAGACCAAACTGTTCTTTTGCAGCAGGGTGCCAAATAATTGCTGTCATTTTCCCACTGCCTGGAAAAGTACTGTCGAACTTTGCGAAAGCTTTCGCATATTCATTCGACAGTGTCGTGCGTGTGAAAGTACTTTGCAAAAGTACTTTTTCCAGAAATTTGAAAAACATATTTCTGGGTTGTCTTACCCTAAAATATAGACATGCTTAGCATCCTCAGGGTCTGACTAGGTGAATACAAAAATAATTAGGTTGCTAGAGGGTCCCAAATTTAAATGCCGAGCATTTTTCTGATGACCAACTGAAAACAAAATGGCGGATTTGTGAGAGTAAAAGGGACATTTGCAACATTGAAAAGTGCATTTGTGACACTGTCGAACTTTTTGTCAACTTTTCCCATTGACTTATAATGGGAATTTGTTTTTTGAATAACTTTTAAACCGTTTAATATTTTTTCACGAAATCTTCAAAAGGCACATCAGTGACCTGGCCACACATTTCCTGAAGATTTCGGACCAGTCGTGCAAACCGTGCGACCTGTAGGTGCAACAGTAAAATTCCAGAAAAGCATAAATGTGCACAGATCATGCTTAATAACTCTACAGCCGTACAAGTGACCGGTACGAAACTTGGCAGATCCCAAGGTGTATGGGTCTTGATCATGTATTCCAAACTTCAGGCAAATCTGTCAAATGGTTGCAAAGTTATTAAGGTGCAAAATTTTGGGTTTAACATGTAAATGGCTTCTCAACCCTAACTATAGTGGCACTACCGTGACACTATAATTATGGTAGCACAGTAGTGCTACCATAGTTAGGGTTGAGGAGCCATTTACATGTTAAACCTAAAATGTTGCACCTTAATAACTTTGCAACCGTTCAACGGATATGCCTGAAATTTGGAATACACAATCAAAACCCATATGCCTTGGGATCTGCCAAGTTTCGTACCTGTCGGATATATGGCTATGGAGTTATTAAGCGTGATCTGCACGCGTTTACGCTTTTTGGGAATTCTACAGTTGCGCCTACAGGTCACACGGTTTGCGTGACCGGTCTGAAATCTTCAGGGAACGTGCAGCCAGGGTCCCTGATGTGCCTTTCAAAGATTTCATGAAAAAATATTAAACGGTTCAAAAGTTATTAAAAAACAAGTTCCCATTATAAGTCAATGGGAAAACTTAACAAAAAGTTTGACAGTGTTGCAAATGCAGTTTTTACTTTTGCAAATGGCCCTTTTACTGTCGCAAATCCACCATGTTGTTTTCAGTTGGTGATCATAAAATGCTTGACATTTAAATTTGGGACCCTCTAGCAACCTAATTCTTTTTGTATTCACCTAGTCGGACCCTGAGGATGCTAGCCATGGATTTATTTTGGGGTAAAACACCCCAGAAATTCGGTTTTCACATTTCTGGAAAAAGTACTTTCTCAAAGTACTTTCACACTTGTGACACTGTCAAATGAATTTGTGAAAGCTTTCGCAAATTGCAACAGTACTTTTCTAGGCAACGGGAAAATGACAGCAATTCTTTGGCACCCCACTGCAAAAGAACGGTTTTGTGTTTTGGGCTCAAATTTGGAAGGAACGCAGCAGACATCTCACAGATGTGCCTTTCAGTCTTTTGTTGGCAAAATATTACAGTGCGGCAAAGTTACGGTACTCCAAAGTTGACCCTTTTTCCATAGGATAACAGTACGGTGTCCGGCGCATTGCAGCAATCCTTTGGCTGAAATTTGGAGGGAAGATAGCCAACATCCCACATTTAGTGGTTTGGTGAAAAAATATTACAGGGAACCAAAGTTATGGCACTCCAAACTTCTCTTTTTTTCCCATAGGATAACATTATGGCAGTCTTCGCGCTTTTCAGGGCCAGTATCTCAGAAACGGTGCGAGATACGGACTTTTCGTCGGAAAAATGCTTAGTCCCCTAACAGGTGAAAAGTACAAAACCAGCCAGGAAAGTCATAAATCATATGACTTTTTAATTTTTTTTTTTTATGTCATATGGTTCCTGAGAGATAAGCAATTTAGTATTCCAACTCCTCATTTTCTGCTCCGAGACCCATTATTATGCACTGTCTTTCTCTATGAAGCTTTTGGGGAAAACCAGCCTGTGCGCTTACATTACTGTTACCATTGCCCTTTTTGCTTGCGGTTACGTACCCATTTCACTTACCGTTCACGTCTACGCCACCATGTGCATTATCCTTTGTGTTTTCATTTGCGCTTGCATTTCCATTATTTTTTTACCATTTGTGTCTATAGTACTGTTTTTCTTTCTGTTTTGCTTTGTGTCACCATACACATTACCATTTGCATTTGCGGGCACCATGTTACTATGTGACAAGACATCACGTGGTGGACCGTTCCCATCTACGCCACCATGTGCGTTACCCTTTCTGTTCTCATTCACGCTTGCATTACCATGTGTGCCACTGTTAGCACTTCTGTTTGCATTGCTGTTCCTGTTACTATGTCACAAGACATCATATACGGAAGTGCAAGGGCACGAAGGGCCCCACGCTCCTGCTCCCACCGCCGCATTACATTCACTATTTCTCGTTATCATTCTCAAAAAGAAGGGATTTAGAGGCAAAACTCTGTTTTAATGAATCAGTTAGGGTTGTTTCACAGCGACAAAAGTGAGGAAATTCAGTGTTAGCATTGAAAACCCCCCTTGGACCTTCCAGCCCACCCCCCCAACCAGCATTGGGGTGTGCATTGGGGTCTTCGGTCCTGACTCTCACCCCATTCTCCTATACCTCTGCTTCTTTACGCATGTGACGGGGTGAGAGTTAGGGAGATGACCCCAATGCGCACCCCAATGCCAGTTGGGGGGCTGGGGGTCCAAGGGGGGTTTTCAACCCTAACACTGAATTTCCTCACTTTTGCCACTGTGGAACAACCCTAACTGATGCATTAAATGGAGTTTTTTGCCATATAGACACACACACACACACACACACACACACACACACACGCGCACGTAATCATTGTTTTGTATCACAGGTCATATAGGTCACACTTGGGGTGTGCATTTCTGTGCTTGAAGAGGAATTTTGGTGTTGGAATACTGTCAAGCCAATGAAGGTAAGTATTTTTTTGGGGGGGGCTGTCATTTGGAAGCAAGTTTCATTAATGGTTTATTTTTCTGTTAATTCTTCACAGGTTTTCTCTGTATCCTCCAGTCCAGTAATGATGGCCATGGATTCATACTACTTGTTGCATGTCTCCCAGCCTGGAGTGTGGTGTTGAACTTGTTATTTGGAGAAAGCACCAATGGGCATCACACAGCATCAGAATGTTTCCTGCAAAAACAGATGAAGAAGAAATTAGTAGTACTTGATTGCAGTAACACATTCTGTTTAAAGTGTGGCTGTCCCATCCTGTCATATATCCAGAGTAACAGATAGCAAGCTCTCTCTCAGTAAGCCACATCAAGACCAAATCACAATCACACATTTAGTATGTGTAACCCATACACTGTCCCCGTGTCTTAACACAAGGTACATTTTAAAAGACATCTTGTCATGTCACGACCTGGATAAAACTTTGTTCCACAGTGCCATGGCTGCTGCAGCAATACAGTGTCTGATGTGCATGACAAATATATTATGTGATGTACATGTCACCTACTTTATATGATTTGCACTCTTTTGAAAAATGAACACAAAAGAACTGATGAAATAAAATGTTTATACTTACCAGAAATGGATATCCTGTAAGTGGTTGTAGACAGTACTGCAGTACCATAGTCCTCCAACAAAGGAAAGTGCTTGAAACTGTTAACCTGTACAAAAAAGAAAATAAGTTGACCGCATGTGTTTCCCCACTACATCTCAGAAAAGCAACAGGAACATAACACAGCTCAAGGAAGTTCCATAGTATGAAACATTAGTACACATACTCACTGTAAAGTATTGATAGTAAGAAGCCTTGCAGCTGTGGCTGATGGATGTGGTCTCCTCTCTGACTGTCTGCCATGGCATAGGCAGGACACAGGATGGAAAACATCAGCGAACTGTGGTGGTCATAGGCACATGATGTTGACATTCCCTCTCACTATCTGGTGGCTTTGGCTAGCAGTGGTTTTCTGGTGGTGGTCATGGGAACAGCTGCAGCCCGCAACACATTCCGTATTACTTTCAGACTCACACACAGGTGGGTGCTGGGCCTGACAGAGTGTGTACTGTGTTAAAGTATTTCACTCTCAGTCAGGAGGCAGATATCTTGAATCTGCAAGTTTTAAGTGGCTAACACCTAATACTACAAATGGACAGTTGTGTCTAACAGCAGACTAACTGTTTGCTAATGACAGCAAGACACATTATGTTAAGTCTAATCAGACGTAATTCTGAGGCTTAGAAGGTAAAATAGAAGGATTGTGAATTTACTTGTGCCAGATTGCCAATGTGACATATGGAATTTGAGTCATTCTGAGTGGGACACTGATTTAACTTTTTGAAAAACCAAAAATGTAACATAGAAAAAAATGTGACAGCCCACCACCACCACCACCACCTCCTCCTCCTCCTCCTCCCTGCCCTCGCAGTCATCAATGTCTGAATTGTGCCAACTAGGGAATTCTTTCTCCATCATGTCATCATCTGCCTCAATGGTAGGCTGTTTCATGCTGCCAGTGCCACCAGAATGGTCCGTTTCTACAACATCAGCACAACCATGACCATTTATCTTTTTTATTTAGTAAACTCTAGGATTACAAGTATGTTTGAGCAGGGACTGCTCATTTATAAAGGTTCCACATCAAAGGATGTAGGGGAACAACAATACAAAGGAAGCTATATATTATATATAAAACATTACAGGCATACCATGCTGGGGTATGAATACAGAGGTTGCAGTTTGAGCTGGTATGTGCCCCTTATTCATGTTTATGACTGTCAGCAAGCTGACATTTGAAGGAGAGAGGTTTGTACAATGATTCCAAACTATTGCACCAGCAGAACTGAATACCCTCTCGACACTTACACTGGAGGGTGGGCATGCCAGATACTTCAGTGCCACTGAGATCAGCTCTGGCCCTTCACTGTCCTTTCTTCTCCAGTATAAAAGAGGATCATAAACTACTGACAGATGCCTGTTTTTTTCCAAATAGGAGTCAACCATTCACTGTGCTGCACGAAGTCTGGAGGTTGACTCATCATCCTGTTCTCCGGATTCATTTATGTCACAAATCCCGACTTGGGACCAAACTCCCCAAAGTGGGTTAATGCCAGCTGGTTTTGAAGGCAGAACACCTGGAACTACAGCCACATTACATGATGTGCTTGATACTACTCCAAACTGACCTTCAGCCTGGTTATGCTGTTGAGGTTTGTGGACCTTGACACGTGGCTTCTGTGCCCCATGAACCAAGATCACCAGTTACCCACTGACATTTTTTACCTGTTCAGGCCCTCCATCCAGTAGGGAGGCAATTTCACATTTGTATCGTGGATCCAGCATTGTTGCTATTGCAAAGTCATCAGTGTGCTGAATGCTCAAGCTGTGCTGATTGAGGTTGAACAGTGTCAGCATGTGTTTCAGCAACACACTGCTAGTACAGTCTCTGGAACCATTAAGGCTATGCTGTAGATACAGCAATGTCTGCCTCAACACCCACAGCAGTGGAATTGATTGTCTGATGGAAGCAGACTTGCCACTCACTGCCTGTGTGGTGTGTTCCAAAGGCCTTAAAATTGTTATTACAGAGTCCATGAGGCACCACTGTTCAGTCGTGAGAGACCTGGAAGCCTTGGAAGTGTCACGGCTAGTGTGCATAACGAGATATTTTGAGATGGCTTTGTATTGATCATACAACCTCTCTGCCATGTATAAAGTGGAGTTCCACAGTATGACAACTTCCAGGTTGAGGCGGTACTGTGGGAGGCTGTTTTGGATCTGCAACTGCCTTAGCTGGTCACGGGCCTTTGCAGAGCATGAAAAGTGTGAACAGATATGGCGTACAGCTGTCGACATTTCCTTTATATCAGGGTGCTGCAGAAACTCCTGGACCACAAGATTTAAACAGTGGGCCATGCATGAAACCCGAACAAAGCCAACATTCATGATGCATTTAACCACATTTGACCCAATGTCACTTGCTATAAATCCAGCTGTCAGGGACAGGGGGTTCAGCCACTCATCAGTTTCGGTCAGTAGCAAGTCCAGTATGTTTTCACCAGTGTGTGAACAGGTCCCACTGTGAATTGCAAGTGTTGCATGCTGTCAAATTCCTGGAAGATTGCTACTGTGACAGTCCACCTTACTATACTGATTATTCACACTACCACCAGCACAAACAACTCCCGGCACCGGTACCCAATGTACAGTTATACACAAATATGAACTCCCTGCTGTTTTGCCACTTGTCCACATAGCCATATTTAAATTGATGAATGGAGAGGAGGAATGTTGAAGGGCATGTCTTACAGAGTTGGCCACGGTATGGTATAACTCTGACAGCATGGGTAGAAAAGTATGTCCTGGATGGGACTTTCCATTTTGGACAGGCTCATGCTGCAAACCACAGGAATCTAGAAGTCTCCATGATGGAGAAGGGCAAAAGATCAATTGCCAGCATTTCAGCTACAGCAACATTAAGTTCACGTGAGACTGCATGATTGGTTGAGTACTTCAGGTTATGGGCAAAAACACTCTCCAACGTGGGTGACTTACATGTTTTGCATGGGATGTGACAAATGGCTCTGATCTGTGAATGGCCATGAGTGGGGTGTGGACATGTAATGAAGAGGGCTGCACAGGTGTCAAATGCATACAACACTGAGTGAAAATATAACAATTTGAAGTATGTTTCATCATATTACAAATAGCTGTACAGCGAATATAGGTGGAGCCCTAGTCCAGATGACCAGAACCAAGAAGAGAAACCTGTAGTTCACTGGAGTAACAATGTGAACTACAGGTTTAATAGGGCAATGATATTTTTATTTAAAAGAGCAGGTTGGGGTTTGGCAGTGAGAGCCAAGGTCACACATAAGTGGCTCTCTCAAAACAGCCGCAGTTTAATTTAGTTTTACTTGTGTGGGGCTAATAGAAACTCCATGACCTCGGGGTGACTTCCAGGCCACTCAGCTGCTTAAAAACAAGTCCTGCTGCTAACAGGGTATGCCGAGCAGGGCACGTGTAGAGACACACATGTTCTGCATGTGTCTGCTGTGTCCACTGTGGACGCCAGGGACCAGGACATAGAAGACCATAACATATAGGTCCATCCAGCACAGAGGTAAACAGACTCCAAAATGTAAGTAGAGTATTATACCCAAACACAGAGCTTAGATATATCACAGGGTAAGAGAAAACAAAAGCATAAAACCATGCACACAAAGTAAAATGTTCTCTGAGGATCCCCGTTGCTTTTCAATTTATATTTAGAACCGCTTATCTGTAGATTAATCATTTGTCCTAGAATTCAAGGTGTTATCATACAAGATTGCGAAATTAAAGTCTCAGTTTATGCTGATGATCTCCTGTTGCAACTATTCCATCCTGCTTTATCCATTCCTCCCTTGTTGGAGATTATTAAAGATTACAGTTCTCTTTCCAATTATAAGTTGAATGTAGATACAACTTCTGTATTTCCCCTTAACCAGAATGTATTAAAACAAGAAATTACGGCCTTGGGATTGTCTTGGGAAAAAGAACCCTTGCGATATTTAGGAATAGTTCTTGCAAGAAGTTCATCTCTTCTTCAAAAGAAAAATTTAGATTCACTATTGCTCACTATTACTCAAGATTTGAAAAGGTGGTCTCTTCTCCCTATTTATTTATGGGGCAAAATTAATCTTATTAAAATTAATATTTTTCCCTGTCTTTTTTACCCACTGAATCTTTTGCATTTCTGGCTTCCACTGTCTTGGTTCAAGAAAGTGCATAATCTTATCACTGATTTTATCTGGCCTGGAAAGAGACCATGTCTTGCTTTTCATAAATTGGCCACTCCCAAGATCAAAGGAGGCCTTCATCTCCCACATGTCAACCTTTATTACTGGGCCAGCCATGCTAGTAAATATCTTAGGTGGCTTGCTCCGGAAGACTCAGAACAACTACACTCTATAGGCCCCTCTGGCTCAAAATAAAATTAGCTCTAATTCAACATCACAGTCTTTCCCCCTTAGCATTTCTACATGCGAAACCAAAATGTTTCCCTGTTCAACTTCATTCTACACCTATAGCTCGTTCTGTCAAAGTACACTCTCAATTCTGTCATTGTATAAAATACGATCATCGTATGGACCTGGCACAACCATTGTTAGACAATCCCAATTTTAAAATAGATGGTAGGGTCCTTTCTTCTTCTTGGTTTCCACAAGCAAAGGACTGTAATCTGTTCTACTTTTGGAACAAATTAAGTGAGGGCTGGTTCTCATCTCCTGAAATTCTAGCTAAATTGGGTATCCCGAATTCCAATATTTTCAAAATTTTCTTATTACGTCACTTATTAGCGAAAACCATGGGGGTAACTCACCCCCTTTCCCAGGGTCCTGCTGTCAGATCAGAATTGGCTCCTTTGGCTGGTTTTCCCCATGCTATTTCCAAAATATTTAATGTTATCTACAATTGGCTCTACCCAGAATATTTTGGTTCTTCCACTTGTTGGGCCTCTCTCCTTCCAGAGATAAATATCAACTGGTCTAGTCTCTGGCAAGGATGTCACAAGTTTATCATGCAGGATAGGCTCCATCTTATGTAGTTCAAGATATTGCACAATTTATATTGCACTCCCAAAAAATTAGCCAAATTTGGAATTGTCTGTTCTTTTGTTTGTATAAGATGTGCACAGGACAAAGGTAACCTACTTCATGTTTTTTGATTATGCCCCAAGATAACTCCTTTATAGTCACTTATTCAACAAAGAGTGGATCCTCTTTTGGGTCTTATGGACCTGTTTTCCATTAAAACCTGCCTTCTTGGGGACATTTCTGAAATTCCAGTAATTGCCGCAAGTTTCATATGGCCTTAATATCTATGCCTGTTAAACAATTAATACTTAGACATTGGAAAGACAGTGAGGAGATATCATATACTGAATGTTTGAAGGAGCTCCTGGCTAATCTTTGATCTGAAAGAGTGATTGCAAGCTTACGGAATAATATGGTCAGATTCAATCGAATTTGGGGCCCGTTACAAGCTGTTTATTCTCTGCAATCTGCCTAAAATAAAGATCACACTCTCAATATTATAGAGTTAACTACTTGTTTTAACCATGCAGTATTTGGAAAAGAGGGTAAGGGAGAATGGGGGGAATCGGGAGGGGGTATAGTTACTGTTGGTCTGGTTTGGATTTGTTCCATATCATGGGGTGGGGCGATGGGAGAGGGGGAGTGGGGAGAGGACACATGTCATATTTACAGGTTGTCTAATTTGGAATTGTGTTATATTATTTGGGATGTGTCATCTCCTGTAAACTGAAAACATTAATAAACTTTGTATTGGAAAAAAAAAATGTTCTCTGAGGATGCAAGGATTCAGGACTTTATATGTAATAAATGCTTACTTATAATAACCTTACAAGAGGAAACTGATCAATTGCTAAAAAGGTTGGAGGTGCAAAAAGAAAGTTTTCTAGACACTATATCAAAGGATATTACCATGAAGGAGCAAGTAGCAAAAATCAGTACACTATCTGAAAAACAGATTGTAGTACAGCCCCTAGCTGAGGATACGGAGGTAGAGGAGTAGGCTGTAGTTCCAACTCAATACAGAAAACGCAGGGGTGGGCAGATGTACAAAAGCGCACCTATGGAAATGCAAAACAGATTTGACAGACTAGACCCTGATCCGGATAATTTGGCGATGGTAAATGATGACAATCATATTACAAGTGGCATTGATAGAAACGTAGACAATGAGCTAATTAAATGTAACAAGAACAAGGGGGTGCCATTAGCCAATGAAACTGGGACTAAAGGAGCATGTCTGATACCTGTTTATGATGAAACAAACAAAGTTCAAGGTCAAGATCTAAACCAGGTAGATCAAGGCAATGATATCCTTATAATCGGGGACTCAATCACAAGAGGTATTGACACATTGGTATGCAAAGGTAGAAAAATGTACACTACAGTGAACACATTCCCAGGGGTCCAGCTGGCTGATATAGACAGACTACTGGATGGACTAATGGAGAACACCACTAATCCGCTAGTTATACTTCATTTGGGAACAAATGATATAGGTAGAAGAAGGGAGGAAGACATTCATAAGGATTTTACTAATATAGTAAATAGGGTCAAATCAAAGAAACAGAAAATTATCTCGGCCATCCTCCCAGTGTATGGGCATTACGAACATAAAAACTGGGCCATTGACAAAATAAATAACTGGTTACATTCCTTTTGCAAATCAAACCACATTGGGTATATGGATAATTCTTCAATCTTTTGAAACAAAGCAGTGTTTAAACAGAGCTGGAGCCAGAATACTGGGTACAAAAATAAATGAAGTGGTCAGCTTTCATTTAAACTGGAGAAAGGGGGAGGGTCTGCTAAACAGTAAGGAGATGAAATTAAAGAAAACAGAAAATACCAACAAACAAGGATGGAAAGGAGTCCTAATAAATGCAAGGAGTTTGGAAACAAATTTGTGGAATTTCAGCATATTTTAGATGCCCAGGAAATATAGATAGCACTAATAACAGAAACCTGGTGGGAGAAGGATGATTTATGGGATAAGAACATCCAAGGGTACAACTTATTCTCTAAATCCAGAGTACACAGGAGAGATGGGGGATTGCCATACATATACATATATACAAATTATACACACACACACACACACACACACACACACACACACACACACACACACACACACATATATACAAATATACACACATATATAGATGAATCACTTAAATGTGAAGAAAATTTGTTGGATCAGGAATTTTTGGAACTATTATGGCTAAAATTACTACCTCATGCAGCAACTAAAATAAACATTGGATTACTGTACAGCCCCCATGTCACCTGAAAGTGACACCGTATTACTTAACCATATAGCAAATATAGACCCAACAGATAGAACATTACTGATGGGTGATTTTAATCTGCCTGGAATTGTCTGGCAGGAGTTAAAGGGACCCTCAAAAGTGGAAAAAACATATCTGGAAGTTTTTGACCAGATCAGTCTTGAACAAAAGGTGCAAGAACAAACCAGGGGGAAAAAATGCTTTGGATATTATTCTGACTAACATGGGGGAAGCAGTAAGTGAGGTTGTAGTGGATAGCCCACTCAGAAACAGTGACCATCATATAATATACTGTATTTCAAAATAGAAGAGATACAAAATAACACAAAAACAGGTACAACTAACATATTAAACTTCAGCCAGGCTGACTTCATAGCTATCAAATCCAGTATTTCACAGTGGGAGTAGGAAAAAGACTTTGAAAATGAGACAGTAGACAGAATATAGGACATAATAAATAAAATTAAGGACGAGGTACATAAGCATATACAAAGTAAAAAGTACAACAATAAAAGGGAAAATGCACCAGGATGGTTGAACTCTAACAAAGAGAATGATCAGAAAAAATAATAAAATGCATAGCGAAATAAGAAGCAGAAATAATCATGAAGGCAATATAGCTTATAAAGACATGGTCAGAAAAATTAAAAAGGAAATAAGAAAAGCTAAATCTGAGTATGAGATCTTGTTGGCTTCTAAAGTAAAAGACAATTACGAAATGTTTTACACATATATTAACAGCAAACAAGAAAGGCCAAGCACAATACTGTAGGTCTCTTTATTTATAAGGAAGGTAACACAGCAGACAGTAAAGACATGGCAGATATTCAGAACACTATTTTTGTTCAGTCTTTAATAATAACATCACAGATAATCAGAAGGGCAAAATAAAATAAAATCCTGGCCAAATAGTGATAAACCAAAAGGATGTATTAGAAAGACTACAAAAACTAAATGTAAACAAATCACCAGGTCCAGATGATATACACCCCATGGTGCTTCAGGAGCTTTCAGAATACCTAGCTCCACCACTCACCTATATATTTCAGACCTCATTGGACAGAGGGGGGGTAGCACAGGGGTGGAGGATAGCTACTGTAGTACCCTATTAAAAAAGTCCCTAAAACAAAGCCCAAAAATGTTAGACCTGTCAGTTTGACATCAGTGATGGGTAAAATTCTGGAGGGTATATTAAAGAATTATATATTGTCACATTTGGAGACATATGACCTAACAGACCCAGTACAGCATGGCTTCACAAAAACCAGGTCATGTCAAACCAACATGATTGTCTTTTACGAGAAAGCAAGCAAGGCACTGGATGAAGGAAGCTCAGTAGATGTGGTCTTTTTAGATTTTTCAAAGGCCTTCAATAAACTCCCACACACTGAATTATTAAACACACTAAGATAAAACTGGATATAAATTTAATCAACTGGATGGAGGAATGGCTGGGAAAAAGAAGAAAGAGGGTTACAGTAAATGGCATACTATCGGACTGGGCTCATGTGGCAAGTGGTGTCCCTCCAGGGTTCAGTGCTGAGACCTTGTCTCTTTAATATTGAAGTTGCATCACTCAAGAATGACCATCCTAACGTATGACTAACAAAATTTGCAGATGATTGCAGAATAGGGACAGTTGTCAATAACCAAAATGATATTATTAACCTGCAAGATGCTCGTGAAAATATCCAGAGATGGACCATTGCAAACAAACAAGAATTCAACTTGGGGAAATGCACAGTGATACATATGGAGAAGCAGAATAGGAAACATGGGTACAATATGGGATGCCATAATCTATTAGAATCAACAGAAGAAAGATCTAGGAATCACGATCAGTGCTGGCCTGCAATTCAGTTCATACTGTGAAAATATGGTAAAAAAGGCAAATCAAACCCTGAATAATTGCACAATGCAGATCTATGGAGAGGCTGTTTTGATGTGCTCTTCCTTTTACACATTTTTACAATGTGTTTTCCTGGAATATGCCTGCTGATTGCTATATATTTAGAATGGATAATTCACAGAAGAAATGGCATCTTATTTTCAGTGAGGCTCTACATCCTCACAATATTATGCTGCATTGTGTAAAATCAGAATGCACTAAAAATAATATTTTAGATCGGGGGGAGGGGGGATATATTAAGTGCCAGATCGATGCATGAGAAGAAAGATGCGTTGCACAAAGAGGGTGCACCAGTCAGCACTGATACAATATTCAAAGAGAATGTGCCACCGGTACAGGGTGTGCATATAGTGAAGTCCACCAGGATGAAGCGCAGCACTGCAGAATTCTGCAGTACAGTTACTGCAGCAAACAATGCAGTTTCAAAGGGAGTTAATCCCTTTTGCCATGCTTTAAACCAGTGACACTGCACTTCATCCTGGCTGGCTTCATCATTCCTGTTGAAAATGTGACCCTGGATGGGAGTCAGTGCAGACGGCCAACAAGTCATGTACATCCAGGGTGACCCCGCTGAATACATTCCAGGGGAATGTGTGTCACATACCTGTATGCACCACAGCCCCCATGGGCAATATTCAGCCCAGGAATGCAAATGAACTAATTGAGCATGCAGGGTGCAAAGGGGCCTTATGCATACTCATTACCAGTCCATTTGTATTTTGGCATGGGGATGAATGCGCTGGAGCAGCTCTTGCCCCCAAGCCCTGACCCTGATTGCTCCCATGTGGGGCAGACCCTGAAGTCTCTGGTGGTATAGTGGCACCTCCCACCTGTTCCATCAGCCCCAATCATACTGGAGTCCAGGCTCTATCAGTTCCATATTGTAGGGACTCCAGTGTCATCCCTAATTGCACTTGAATACACCTACAGTCCATGTCCATAGTGTAGTGGCCCCCACACCTCCTCAATGGTTCATAGACACCCTCCTCCCTGCCCCCCAGCCCATCCCATTGTGAAAACTGGCTCTGTAATGGGATTGTACCACTCTATCGGTGGGTGGATGAGAACTCATAGTAGGATGCTGGAATGTGTTGTGTGTAGGCACAAGTTGTGTGTCAGTGACAACACCCAGTGTCCATACTCCTCAGGCACTGGCATGTGGATCCATCATCCTGGTGCCATTGCATGCTCATTGTGGGTGAAGGCCGATGCTGTACCCACTCACACAGGTCCCAAAACAGGCATGTTACAGCTGACCCTTCACTTGTTTGTACAATTGGGGAACTGTGAATGAGCTATCTATAGGCCAAAGTGTACACTGCAAATGGCATTACAGGATGCAGCACCCCATGGCACCCAGGATACTTCAGCAGACCAGAGGGTGGCAAGTTACACAGGGAAAAGGGGAACAGTGTGGATCTGCAATGGTGTAAGACAGCAGAAAGATACAGCATCAGCAAGGCATGCATTGGAGGTATGTAAATTCTCTCTTCAGTTTGCTAGGGATGTACACATGGCTGCATACACTGGTGGATCTGCAGCTGGCATGGTGCCCCAATGCATGGTACAGCCAGTTGGGTCATTCCAGAGTGCAGGTCCCCAGCTCAGGTTCAATGCAATCAATGGCTGGCCATGTCAGGGTGTGGAAGGCAGTGCCAGTTTTTGCAACAGGTGAGTATTCGGGGAGTGATGGTGTCTGTGTACAGGGGTGGTGGATGGGAGTCCTCTAGACTAGTGATATGGACCATGGTTTCTTCTGGTGCAATCGGGTCTGGGGGCCCTACACTATGGAGCTCTTCAGGGATGGAGTTGGCTAGATTAGGGATAGAAAGGGGGTACCTCTAGTCCACCAGAGCTGCCAGGCTGCTTTGCACCAGGGTGCACATCTGCAGCCTGCCTGTGGGTGGCTGGCCAGATTAGACCAGCTATTCATGGCCTAACTGTGGGCCATGGTGCTCTTGACTGTGAGATGCACATTACCACTGAATATGCTGCTGCATTGCATATTCATGGGACTACCCCCTCAACTTGAATGGCATTTGAACGGCATACCATTTGTGTGTGCCCAGGCCCATTCCCTTGTGGCCGGCGCATCCTGCACGTTTGAATATTGTGCTGCTGTGCATTGTTGGAGTTGTGCGGCACTTCTCCCTTTTCCACTGGGATGCACTGTGTATCTTCTTTGAATATGGGGCCCGGGATGAGGTACCCTGAATAAATAAATACATTATAAAAATGGTAAAATCATGAACCCACTGAAAACAAGATATTACATCTAATCTGAGACAGCCTGATTAAATACAGTGCAAAAATGTGTAAATGAACATCCTTGTGACAATGAGATGTAGCATCGCCCCTGCTCTATCCAGGATACAATCTATAGGATAAGAAATATTCAGTGCTGCCAAATCCAAATGACCATTACTCTGTAAGAAACTAATTTCCCCTATGTTTTCCCTACAAAGGCAGAATCAAATCATTGTATAACTCCCTGTAGGTTTTTCCATAAGCCACAGGTTCCTTATTTCTGACTTTGTTCTTTATTTATTATATCAACAGCCTTTGATTAGGAAAAGAGTTCTAATTTGCTGCTCAGTATTAATATTATATGTCATGATGGCTTTGGAATCATTTGGATATATATGCTATGCATAAGGCGTAATGGGAGACTATATGAAATAAATTTCAAGCTCATTATTTCATGAACTATACTCAAAATTAATAATCACAAGTCGGACAATCTTTCAAGAGACACTAATAATGCCTGTAAACACATTTATTGCAAATAGAGACATATATACATTATATATATATATAATACACACACACACACACACACACACACACACACACACATACATACATACATACATACATACATATCCACATTTATACATTTATACAACACATGTGCTGGGGTACATTCCATTATAAAAAGTGATATCTAAAGCAGCCAGTGGAGATAACACTGATATCTCCATGTTCCTATATGTGATCATGATATCTTCAACACTCCTGTACGTCAGAGTGTTATCTTCTAAACTCCTATATGTCATCTCTCATAAATCTTATTGGCCCCTCTGAAAATGAAAGTGTTCCTGCTCTGCCTTTCCATAACCTGCACCACCCCACAATGCGAGTCTTACACCTCACGTGCCATCATTTTCAAACAAGTATTAATTAAAAAAAAAAAAACTTATCTGCTTGATTCTGCCTTTTCCCTGTGGTGTTACCAGTTTCATTTCTCACATCCTAAATTGGTAGAATGACTGTGCTTTCAGAACTGACAGATTCACAAAAAGGTGCTGTCACTGTAAAATGTTTAAAATACAGTGCCTTTTTCCAATATTGCAGAGCTTGTTACAATCTAGCTACCGACAGTAGAAACAGAAGACAGTGCGAGTCAGCAACTTCAGAGATATGAACATGAGTGTGAGTGAGTGTTACTATAGCAACACTCATTCCCATTCACATCTCTGAAGCTGTCACCTCGTGCGCTCTTCTCTTTCTACTGTTGGTAGCTGAATTGCAACAAAACTTCAGAATATTAGCAAAAAGGCACTGTATTTCTAACATTTCACAATGAGAGTGCCTTCTTTTGAATCTGTCAGCTGCGAAAGTGCTCAGTCACACTACAAATTTAGGATCCCAGAAATGAAACTGTTTGATGACACTACGAGGAAATGGCAGTATCAGCCAGATAAGTTTTTATTTAGAAATTTCTTTATCAATTATAGCTACAGGGCTCCCACATCTACAGTGATTTCTATATTTTACAGAAATCTGAAGCCATGTACAAGAAACTTGTTCCCATAAGCTTTCATTGGTTATACTGGAAAATATTAAGCAGCCATAGAAAACAATATAATCTACATGAAAACACAGGATCATTGCTCTGGAGTTACAGGAAGAATGCCAAATCAGTCTGAAAGCACTGTGTCAGAGCTGCTGGAGAAAGAGGAGAGGTTGGCTGATAGTGCCTCATCAATAAGATATATGGTGGGTTGCCTTCAGTGGGGGATGTGGTAGGTTGTCTAAAATGTATGTAGGTGGTTGTCTTGGCAACCCAGCACATATGTTGTCTTCAGCCAGGCCATGTCATGTTCTGTTTATACATCATATTTATCTTCACTCGAGGCCAATGACATCAAGATATCTTACTTGTGGCCTCACCACTCGTGAGATATCATTGGCCTCTCGTGAAGATAAATGTGATATCTTCAGTCAGGCCATGTCATATCCCCTATATATAGATATATATATATAGATACACACACACACACACACACACACACACACACACACACACATATATACACATATTTATGCAATAGAGGTGGAGATAAACAGAGTGTGATAAATCCATTTATCTGAGTAACTGTGTACATAAATTTCATTTATGTATACAGTGCTTATGTCATCAGCCATTTATCCACACAGCGCTTATGTCATCAGCAATTTATCTATACAGTGCTTATGTCATTTAGAATGTTCGGCCTCAGTAGCAGTATTAACTATATTCAAATGCGAATAACTAAAACGAAAAATGATAGAATGGTACTGTGAGCTTGAAAGTTGTTCAGCACGGAAATATCTACAAAATGAGTTTTGTTTTATTTATTGATACCTTTTAGATTTTTGGATAATTAGCAAACACACAGCAGACAATTAATATTTTTTTCATTTTGTCTACAAACAAATGTAAATAACTTTAAAATGAAAAATGATAGCATGGTACTGTGAACACAAAGTTTATTCAGCACCGAAATATCTACAAAATGAGTGGTGTTTCATTTATAGATGCTATTTAGTTTTTTCAGAATTAGTGAAAAACAGCAGAAAATTAAATGTTTGTACACTTTTTCATCAAACAAATGCAAATAACTTAAAAACCAAAAATGATAGTATGGTACTTTGAGCACAAAAGTTGTTCAGCAAACAAATATCTACAAAATGAGAGGCATTTCATTTCTAGATTCCTTTTAGATTTTCTATAATCAGCAAAAATGGCAGAAAATTCAATTTTTATTCACTTTTTTGACTAACAAATGCCCCCTACAAAAGCAAAAACAAAAAAATTGCATAAATGGAATATGCAGTGGAAAACTCATGTAATAAATGATTTATCTGCACTCGAGCAGTTTGACCTCGGACACCTCACTCATGGCTTACGTCACTGTGAGGTTACCTGAGGTCAAACTGCTCTTGTGCAGATAAATCATTATTACATCTTGCTATCCCTTTATATATATATATATATATATATATATATATATATATATATATACACACACACATATTATATAGATTTATATATATATGTGTGTATATATATATATATACACACACACATACAAACACACACACATACACACATTACACATACATACAGATACACACACAAATATATACACACACACACATGCTATTTTTGCATCTTATAGTTATTAGTTTTCAGACAAATTCTAAGACTTTTTTCTGTCTACCTGATGGACTCTTTAACGAGTTAAGTAAATGTTATTATTTTATCAAGGCCCTGATCCAGCAACTCAGTAAATACACTCTCAGTATGTCATCTTATAAAATGACAAAAAACAGTCTTCTGTTTGAAGTTGTTTCATCGGGAATTTTATAAATGGTATACATTATTTTCGTTATATCAGTGTTGGTCCAATAAACGGTATTGAATCATTTGCTTCTGTATCACTCATGGTTTGTCAGCAGTTATTTTATTAGATGAGGTCTCTCTTGCCAGAGTTTGACTGTTTCTCCACCCCTCCCCCCCCACACACACACCCTCTCTCTCTTACTATAAGAGATCTCAGTAGCTCTTCTCTGTTATGTTTGGGAAACAGGCCGCAACCCTTTATGTCAAAAAGAAAATAATGTATTAGTCTGGGTAGTTCACTGAAGACCTGGCATTTTATCAGATAGGTCTTGAAAGGTTAAAAACAGTGTAAATCTTTACAAAATTTGCTGGGAAATGATAACATTTATGAGGTATGAATCCTTCTTGAAAGATATTCATCTCCAACTGAAATTAGTAGCAAAACATTTTTAAATGCTAGTCATTTAAATGTGCAAGCTGTTGCATTTTGAAGGGGGTAAACAAATCTCCAATTTAACAGGCAACCAATATTAAACAAGCTGTTTCAGTTTCCTAATGACCATCAGATAAACAGCTTGGAATTATGTCTCCAACATTCTAAACAGAAAGAAGGGATTATTTTATTTTAGTTGTCATAGTGATTTGTAGATGTGGAAGGATACACTGAAAAGTCCAAAAATGTGTTCCACTAAACTGCATTTTTAAGCTACAGATAGCAAAATGGCTGTAGGCTCCACCCACAGCCATAAAAGGTGATATACAAAAGATAGAAAGCATACAGAGAAGGGCCACAAGATCATCAACAGGCCTTAAAGATGTCCCATACAAACAGAGATTAAATAGGCTAAATCTTTATACACTTCACTACAGGAGGATCAGAGGGGATATGTGCATGCTGTATAGAGGGCATACGGTCAAAATGTCGTGATTAAAATAGGTGCAGTTAACTTGGAGAGATCTCAATGGTTGAAAAGACATGCTGTCGCCGGATTTGTGGTTGCGAACATTTCGTCTTGCATTATTTCAATTATCATGCAACGACACTGATGGATAGCATTCCGGCCCTCTTTTCAATAGTTCCCCATAAATAAATGAATACCTTCAGACAGTTAGCAATCTGAGTGTCTGAATAGCCAGGTAAATAAGACAATATACTATCCGCACATCTCCCTACAGTACTAAGATCTCCCTACAAACTAAGATCCCTGAACCATAGGATGACGTGGCAGAGCTCAAAACCTTGCAGAAAAACTTTCTCTACAACTCTAGTCGCTGAGCCGCACGGCTGGATGAAGTGTGACACTGAGGAGAATGGGCATACGCAGCATGAGTAAAGATGAAGATATGAAGTTTTTAGCAGTTAAACATAGTTAAGTACCAGCTAAGCACCTAAACAGCAAAGCAAAACACAATATACAGCACTTCATCCACCCTGTACAGACTACATACAATACACACAAGAAAAAGAAAGAAAGTACTGTTTGTTCTGTGACACAACAGATTACTTGCTACCAGCCCCAGCCTGACAGAGCCTGCAATGTGACTTTCTTACCTCTGTTTGGTCAGTTTGTTTTCTGTGAATATGCCAACTGGAGTTCAACATCTCCTGTTTAGGATTCTGTACATGCTTAAGGTCACACAAAGGGGAAGTGACTTTGGTGGGATATGAATCTTGATATACAGTAATGGTTCACAGTTCTGTGTTCTAGTGACAAGGCAGAATTTCCTCACAGTCAGACAAAGGAAAAGGGTGATGTAAATGCACGACTAGTTGTCCTTTTTCCAACAATTTTACATTCACCCTTTCTAGGTCGTGACCGCATTCAATCTCAGCAGTTTGTTCGGATTTATTCAGTCCTAGCGACCATTTATCCAACGGCAATACGTCAGCTCACAGTACAGGGCCTTATATGATAACTCATTAAGGGAAGATCTAGGGTTGTCCCTAAAATACTGCAAATATCAGCCAAGAAGACACCCCCTGCAACTGTCTATGGGAAGATGAAACCTGCTCAGTAGAAAGAAATAGTTTAGTTAGCTAGTGGTCCCCCTATGGAACAGTCTCACAGTAGAGGTAGTGACAAGTGAGACAATCGATACTTTTAAAAAGGAGACTCGACAAATTCTATACAAACAAAACTACACCAACTTAAATCTAAATTGGCAAGCATTAGGGATGAAAGTCTACTCAGTTTGTATTTACCTACGCTACCTAAATCCACAAATGAAGTTATTTTTCCCATATTACTTTTTTTTTTTGTATTTAGAAAACTTTATTCAATTTTGAACTTCATCACATGGTACAAAGCAACAGGACCAATACCAGAACTATATCTCCCTCCCTCCCTCCACCCTCTTCCCAATCCCCCCTCCCCCCTCTCCTGTTGGAGTGATCAGAATCCTTTCATAACTACAGCACATATTTATATAGTTTGTGAGAGATATATAAGACAAACTTCTAAGCAGGGAGCTGGAGAAACTGGGTAAATTAGTTCAAGTAAAGAGCATATAATTTGCCCCATTTGTTGTCAAAGGAGGCTGGTCTGTTCCTCAGACTCGCTATCATTTTTTCAGCCCTGAGATAGAAGGACATGTCATGTAACCATTCTGTTTAAGAAATGATAGATTGATCCAACCAATGCTTGAGGACAAGTTTTTTCACATCCATGGAGATAAGAGAAATATGAAATTTCTTTTCTTTAACTTTAATTTGAGATAAATCGCCCAGTATACAAATGCTCGGGGTGAAGAGCACCTCCAAACCTAGCAAAGAGTCAATTCGGAATTTGATTTTTGTCCACACTGGGGAAACCTTCTCACAGGTCCAGAAAACATGCAGTAATGTTCTATCCCCTTTACCACATCTAACACAGGTGGGTGACTGCAGCCGTCCCATTTTTGCTAACTTGCTTGGGGTATAATACATATTATTTAGTATTTGATATTGGATAATTCTTAACCGGTCTTGTGTAATATAAATATGCAAGTCCCTCCAAATATCGGACCAATTTACCCCATGATTGGGGATAAGAGAATCCCATATTTTAGAGCCTGGCAACGTGGTGAGGAAAAAAGGTAGAGAGGAGGCAATTGTATATTAACGAGACACTATGTGGCTGCACAGCTAAGTCTTTGACTTGTTCCACAAGAGTATTCAATCTTGAGGGCACATATACCCCCCCAAATGTGTGTAAAAGGAGGTGTCTCAGTTGATATATCTTGAAGATATAAATGGGAGAAGTCTGGAGTTTAACAAGCATTGCTGTGGATGACAGGAGACCATTGGGTTGATAAACATCAAACACCCGCATCTCTTGTAATTGGGGGAGCCAGTCTCCGGTAATGGGGGAGTCCCCAGTTCTTATGATAGGGGTGCCCACAATAAATTGCATCGTATCCTTGCTTGGACAGATACGAAGAGAGGAGAAGATCTCAGAGAAGATTTTTTTGGAAGTACCCAATACTGAATGTTGGATTGTGCCTGGGAGCATACCTCTCAACTGTCCTGATTTGCCTGGGACGTCCCGTATTTCAGCTGCATTTTCTGTTCTGTCCCACCATCCCAGATTTGCTGCTCGTTGCCCCAAAAATGCCGTCTGGTTCACCACGAGACACTGTAGCACCACGTGGTCTAGCTGAATCCCCGATTGTGTTTGTGTTCCCTTACTTCCCTGATCTGTGCTGCACACAGTGACATCACACGTCCTGATGTCAACACCCAAGTGAACCAATCGCCAGTCGCATTTACGGTCTGTTCCTAAAATTGGCACCTCCTCCCACTAAGGAGAGCGGACCTGAAGTTTTGAGTCCCCTCTCAGGTCCAGAAGTCCTAGATATAAGCATCCTCTCCGGCACTCTTGGGACTCATTCAGCCGAGGAGAGTTCCAGAGCACCAGAGGGAAAATCTGAATTGAAGCCGCTGAACTGCCTGCAACTCTGCCAGCGTGAGTGTCTGACTGCTACTACATGCTGGTGCCACTTCCCATCTTGAATCCGATCGGTGATCGCTGCATTCTCTGAAACTCCAACCCTGCTGACTCTCTGAGCAGTGAGCCACGCCCTTTTAAATAAAAGCAGCTGTAATTCCCAATTTCCTATAAATTTATTTTTTTTAAGACTTTCGGGTTTCAGGTGGCAGATTAGAGAATCAGCCAGACAGACAGACAGACAGTGAGCAGCCTGCCTGTGAGCCTGCCAGACGATTCGAACCCTGCACATTTGGAAGCAGCAGCCTGAGCCAACAGAAGTGAAGTACACCAACGGAGACTCGATGTATGTTCAAATTAAAGCAAATGGGGGACAGTGCAGAGAACAGTAAAGATGTTAGCAAGGAGATTAATACTGAATGTGTACGAATGAATGGTGCTTACCAAACAGAGGTACAGTCACTTTGGCTGCAGTGAAACATGAATAATGGAACTGATACATAATTTATGTGATATAATGGGTTGATCCGAAGTAGGGGCCCATGGCAACAGAAAGATTAAAAATCCACCTCCTTATGGCCAAACAATTGTCCTATTTACGGGGGCAGCAAGATGGTGGTCCGGCACTCCACGCAGCATGGTTTTTGTCGCTCACTTGCCGAATAGTCACTCACTGTCAGTGTGTGTTTCATGATCTCAAGATGGGATCTGATTGATTCATAACATAAGGGTAGCCCTACCAGCAACAAAATGTATATTATAGCTGTTTCTTATTCTTACATTGTAATATACATAATACATTATGATTCTAAATTATAGGACTGAGTTTGCTGCCTTGCTGGTGTCAATGCATGTGTTGTCAATAATAAGTGATGTAAGAATAAGAAACATAGTCTTATAATGTACATTTTTAATGAAAAATTATAATCATTGTGTGAAACTCTTGGTCTTGACTGTACAGAAACACAAAAACAGTAAAGTTTCATCACCCAGAATTGTTTTAGCAGCACCCTCAATTTCCCTGCAAGTTCAGTCCTCTGACCTGTGTCCCAGATTTCATCAAGTGAAATGCTGCTGCTGCTGGTCATGACTGCTGGCGAGCCGGGGGTGTGTGACCTTTTAAACAACAGCTACGATCAATAAGATGTGTTGCTTTTTATAATGGTCTTTTGCCTTTCATAAATAATTATGTGTTACTGCAGATGATTTGAGAATTCAAAAAGTAGGGACTTATACATAGTTCCCCACTTCTGCTCAGTATTTACTGAGGAGAAGGTAGGACAGGGCCCACAGGTCAGCACCATGGACAATGGGGGGGTGTGTGCACACTAGTCCCGGCCTTCACAAAAGAAAGGGTCCTACAAGAGCTCAATAAGCTCAGGGTGGACAAGACAATGGGACCTGATGGCATACATCCTAGGGTGCTAAAGGAGCTAAAAGGTTGGAACTAGCAGAGCCATTAGCAGAATTGTTTATTGAGTCTCTGAGCACAGCAGAGGTCCCAGAAGACTGGAGAAGGGCTCATGTGATCCCATGCCACAAGAGTGGTAGCAGATAGGAGGCAGAGAACTACAGACCAGTCAGTCTTACCTCAGTAGTGGGCAAGATTATGGAGACACCCCTAAAGGAAAGGATAGTGCAACACCTAGTATCCATAGGAGCACAGGATCCAAGACAGAACAGGTTTACTACAGAAAGGTCCTGTCAAACTAATCTCATAGATTTCTTTGACTGGGTAACCTTACCCGACTCGAGTGGTGGACCAAGGGGAGCAGTTGATGTTGCCTACCTTAACTTCAGCAAAGCTTTTGATACTGTTCCACATAAAAGATTGATTAATAAGATGGGTAGGCTCGGGGTGGGTCAGAAAGATGGTCAACTGGGTGGCAAACTGGTTGATGGGCAGAAAACAGACTGCCAGAGAAGTAATTGAGTAGACAAATGAATAAAACATAATTCCATGAAAACAATACCTTGATACAAGTATAAGAAAGTTATTTTATATGCAACTATAATCCCTGTTAAGCCTGGCACAGTATCTGTTATGTGGTTGCCATCCAATTTAAAAAGCGCTGCAGATCACCAAGCTGCATAATGCAAGGTAGGTAGTTAATAATGTACAATTATAAGCCTCTCTACAGTAAACTGTGTGTGCATCACCATAACTGTGTGCAATTGCATGCAGGTGATGACAGGTCTGCAAACTCTGCATCTATTTTTAAATAAATGGGGGTAGGGCTTGTTGTAGTTACATACATAAGTTTTTTTTTTCCCTGACATGCTGTTTTATTCATTTGTGGCCATTCACTCACTTCTCCAGTTGCCTGTTTTTGCTGCCCATTATCATTGACCCCATATAAACATGTCTAGCAGACTAATATATGGTGCCAGAGAAGTGAATGACCCAGTGAATAAAACAGCATGCAAAACTAGGCTTCAGGCTGCTGAACAAGTAAGATGTGAACCTTACAGACTACAGTTTGGCTTCTAGTTCTTGGTGGCTAAATTGTCTATTTCCTTTTCTGTCTCTTTTAATATGTCTAATCCTTTAACCTTAACCATACTACTCTACAGGAGTCTGATTGGCAGGGTACTACATGGCTGGGGTCAGGGGAAATAAAAATAATTTAACATTAAAGCACTTAAGGGGTTGGGTCACTGAGCTGGTAGCTTATTCAGTTCTCCCACAGTCACCAGCCCCCTCAAGCTCCAACCACTGCTTTAATGTTATTAATATAATTTTATTTGATTACTTAGCAAGCCAGAAACAACATGTGACAGCAATTGACCATGATGGATAGATGTTAAGTTTTTTTTTTGGGGGGGGGGGGTTAAAGCCAATACAGTCCAACCCCGTTTATCCGACCCCTGAAAATCCGAACCTCCCTATCTAACGAACTGCCAGTGTGTCCCCCAACTATAATGATGACAAGAGTTTACGAGTGGTTAAGTTCCTTTGTGTTCCCCTCAACTGCCACCGTCAAAACCACCATTTACAAATGATTTAAATGTAATTTAGCTTTACTATAGGTACCTGCATGCTTAACTGAATTCACAGCTGCCAGCAATTAGTGTAGATATAACAGCTCAGCTTACAGCTTTAACTGCTTGGCTTAAAAAGTTGCAGATGAAAACGAATTTAGCTACGTCCTGCTTTGGATTGCTGTGAATCTCCTATTTTCACTTTTTTTGTTGCCAGTGAAAACGGACTTAGCTGCGCCCTGCTTCTGATCGCTGTGAGTCCTCTATTCTCACTTTTTTTTGTTGCAGGCGAAAACAGATTTAGCTGCGCCCTGCTTCGGAACACTGTGAATCTCCTATTCTAACTTTTTTTGTTCTTTTTACAGCAATAGTGGACAAAGCGCTCAGAAGCAGGGCACAAAAAAACATTTTAGCCCTGTCTTCCTGCTCGCTGATTAGATCTGTTTACCCATACTGATGCTTTAGCTGGGACTTCAAGCAGTGAAGTGCTAGTTGTCGACTGTTACTTTATTTTCAGCTAAGCAGAGTATTCTCATACGGAACTACTCATGGTAAGCTCCTGTTATTGTGCTGTATTAACTGTATTATACTGTAGTTAGAGAGGCCAGTGCTGCCTGGTTGTCTGATGCCCATCAGCATATGAGCTCCCGCTTATCCGACCTACCGTTTATCCGAACTGATCGAATGTCCCCCAAGCAGTTCAGATAAACAGGGTTGGACTGTAGTGTACTGTGCAAACCATTTTTGTGTGTTGATTTGACTAGCATATGTGGTGTCAGGTAGGTTGTGTCAGTGCTAAGATTCTGTTCCTTGATTAAGTAGCATTTCCCTGAGTACTTCAAAGCATTGAGTGCCTATTGTTCGGGTTCTACATATTATATGCCCACATAATACCTAACCCATCTGACTTGGCACTGTGATGCTGGCACTTGCTTGTCACATTGGTTGCATGATTACAATAATCTTCCAGCTGACCAAGGATATTTGTCTCTGGATCACTTATTGAATTGTGTTGACTGGGTAGGCCCAGTGAGACTAGTGGTCCCTCTTTCAGGGATGACGAAGGGTTAATCAACATCCTACCCTCTACTAGAATTGCCTCATGTCAGTCCCATGCATTCTTGCATTCTCTCACTGTGTTTGACCCCACAACCTCCTCAGGAAGGCTGTTCCATGCATTTCCCACCCTCTCTGTGACAAATATACTTCCTCACATTACCCTGAGCTGCCCCCATATCTACAAATTGTGCCACCTTGCTCTTGCACATATCTTTCTGACAGAGGCTACACTCTTGGACTTGTTGACTCCCTCGAGGTACTTGAAAGTTTCAGGTTATTATAAACACTCTAGTATATGCACTCCCTGTACAAAACTGGAAATACATTTTTTTTTCCTTCATCACTGTGACTTTAAGATGAGTAATTCCAGACACTGAGGCTCAGGTGATCAAGTCTAGCCAAGCTACATTAGCAGATGCTGATAATTTAACAGGCTGCAATTAGCACTTCAAATGATGGTAGTCAGGGTCAGTTGAACACTACTATTTTCACAAACTGTGCTGTAACTACCTGATAACATATACGTTATCAGGTAGTTACAGCACAGTTGGTAAAAATGACAGTGTCCAACTGACTCATCAGCCTGCCATGTGAGGTGCTAATTGCAGCCTGCTACATCACTACATGAAATATTATCAAACCTGAACTGAATTCTAAGGCCTGGCTTGGAGCTTCACTTCATGCAGTGAATTATTGTTTAGTATTCTACAGTGATTTTGAATGGGAAAAGAAATGAATACAAGTCATGCAAATTTTGTTGAAAATTGTTTTTATTTATACGTGGATTTACAGATGTATCTTGTGAAAACACAAGTGACACACACACACACACACACACACGCGTGCGCGCGCATACATTTTGAGATCTATCCAGTTTGTGGATACTGTGCGTACCCGTCGTCCACCATCCTCGAGAAGCTGAGTGGATTGGACCGGTAACTAGCATCCAACCTTTTGATGGCTCATATGTGATGACGTTATGTGATTCTGGAAAGAGTATCTAAGTGATGAAGTACTCCTCCATCCTGGGACTCCTGACTTGAGTTGGATTGAACAGGTGAGGGTCAGCTTCTACTGCAAATGAGCTGAAATTTACTATATTAATGTTTCTGCCACCTTTATTAATTTTCTCTTCCATACATCTCATTTTATTCCACACAGCAGGCAGAATCCAAGACTCACTGAAGATAGCAATGGCCCAGTCCCAGAACCAGGAGAAGACTGTAGCAGCACCAGCACCGGTTATTTTAGGCAAACGTCCAGCAGTGACTGAGAAGGGTAAGTTGACAGTTTTCTATGCTTAACCATATATTCCACTCCTGAACACTGCTATGGGTCCACAACCTGTGAAGGAAATGAAATGAAATGATCAAAACCTAGTAAGCAGTACATGATGTTGGCCAATTTCCTTTATATGTTGCTCACCCCTCCCTCAGGTACGTGCTGTGCCACTTAAGAAATGTACACCAACCAGTGCATATTTTAACATGGTACTTGTCCTGCATTACAAAACTTGTAGAGTATACAGTGAGTGTTGTAAAATAAGATGGAATCCTACCAGAAAAAGTTTTGCCTTTTGCTTCAGCTGGTATGAGTCCTGATTTACTGAGCTCCAGTGGCAGGCCAAGGGAGATGAAGTTAAACTTTTTTTTTTGGGGGGGGTGTAGTCTGTGGAACAATTAGCATTCTAGAGTGTAACTAAGAATATGTCAAGTGTGTTTCTCTGTCTGAACACAAACTCAGTACTGTGGCCTGGATATTCAAAAGGGTTGCGCCATGCGCAACAGGGTTGCGCATGCGCAAGATCCAAAATCGCCATTCTGCGTATTCAGCAGGGAGGCAGTTCGCCACTGGCATCAGGTTGCGTAAGAGAGCAATGCAAATGAATGCATGCTCAACAGGAGGGGAGGATCCATGCATAACCTGTGCAACCCGATATATTCAGTCGGTTGTGACAGTAGATAGCATCAGAACCCCAACCTGCGCCTGCACAACCTTGAGCCCAAAAAGGCTTAGTTGAGGGCCACCACAGGTGAGCTGCTGCATTGGGGCGCAACACAGCAGCTGCCACCCTGGCTGGCTAACTCTTCCTATGCCCCCCACCAGCCCGATCGTGGGCACAGTGTAACACGACCCCACCCACATCTCCCACAGCCCGATCGCGTGCAGTACAGGTACATGTAACACCCCCCATATCCGAAGCCGATCGCGGGCATAGCGTATGAACCCCCAGTGCCCGATCGCGGGCAGGAATGTAACCCAACCCAAATATCTCCCTGGTGGTCAGTGGACCGTAAAGCCCGATCGTGGGCAGTACAGGTACATGTAATACCCCCCCGTACCCCAAAGCCCAATCACGGGCATAATGTGTATGAACCCCTAGTGCCCGATCGCGGGCAGAATATAACCCCAACCCAAATATCTCCCTGGTGGTCAGTGGACCCGTAAAAGCCCGATCATGGGCAGAATCATCACAAACCCCCAAACATCTCCCTGGTGTCTAGTGTCCCCCCACCCGAAGCCCCTCACCCGCTCCCCCCCGCGGCGCGTGGCGACAGCATCCACCCGTCTATCGCCCGCCGCCCGCCACTGACTGTCGGTAGGGCTGCCGCCCATTGGTGCAGAACTACAGCCAATGGGATTGCAGCCCATACCGTACATGACAGTCAGATTTGTGAATGATCATTCACTGGCAACTTGCGGTGGCCAAGTTCCACTGCGCCTTACGCGCAGTGCTGTGTCTGGGAGTGATATTTCAGCGATATGCTAACAGCGCAACTCCTTTGAATATCACCCCGGCCACACCCCTGCGCAACTATTTTGAGCAGCGCAAGGGCTTGCGCCTCAGAATGGCGCAGTTTGAATATCCAGGCCTTTATCTTTTTTCCACAGATGGAACACCAGAGAAGAAAAAAAGAATGGCATCCTTTCAAAGCAGCTGGAAAGTGTCCTTCGACTGGGTGATGGAGAGCAAGCGTGGCCCAGGATTTGCTTTCTGCAAAGTCTGTGCTGCCAACCTCAGTGTTGGCCATGGAGGTCGCAATGATCTACAAATGCACATGGACTCAGAAAAGCACAAACAGAGTGTCAAGCATGCTGCAGGAAGAAAAGTCACTGAAATGTTTGCCTCACAACTAGGGAACACAAAGGTTATTGAGGCTGAAGTAGCCTTTGTTTCACTACTGGCTGAACACAACTTGCCATTCACTGCTGCAGATCATCTGCTGAAGTATATGAAGAAATATCGCACAGATGCAGAGGTGGTAAGAAAGATGACCTGTGGGGCTACAAAGGCTGCCTGCATTGCCCGTGATGTTTTGGGGCCAAAATACCAACAGGATGTGGCAGGAATGTGTCACACTTTGCCATTCTGTTTATACCTAGATCAGAGCACTGATATGGGGGATGACAAACTACTCGTCATTCTGATTTGTTTCTTTGACCAGAGCTTGGACAGAAATATTGTGTGATTCTTGGATATGCCCCTTTTAGTAGCTGGAAATGGGCAAGCAATATTTGACTGTGTTCATGGAGCACTGCAAAAATTCAATATTCCTGAGAGCAATATGGTTGCATATTCATCTGACAATGCTGCTTCCATGACTGGCAAAAGAAATTCTGTTTTATCCCGCCTGAAAGAACTCAATCCCAGTCTTATTCACATGGGCTGCTTATGCCATTGGGCAGATCTCTGCATGAAATCGGGTGTAAGAGCAATGGCACTGCCCATTGAGGACTTAATCAGTCATTTACTGTCATTTTTCCAGCAGTGCACAGCTCCAGCAGAAGTTAAAGGAGTTTGCTCCTTTTGTCGAAATAGAGCCATTGAAAATCGTAAAGCATGCACCAACTCGATGGCTGAGCCTCAGCAAGGTCATTAAATGAATGTTGGACATGTGGCCTGCTCTGAAGTCTTATTTTATGACCTTCGAACAGCGCACAGCTAAAGTTAAGCTCATTGCTGACAGACTGCAAAGTCATGAGGTGAAGCTGGGATTCCTTTTTTTTACAGTATGCAGTGGAAACTCTGCATAAATTCAATGTAGAGATTCAGAGCAGGGACAGTCAGCTGATGAACCTGAACAATGACATCATGAAAACCATGCAGACCTATGCTAGCAGGTTACTGAAGCCACCTGCTGCCAGAGAATTTCTGCAGTCTGTATCTGCCAGTAATTCTTTACTGGAAGATGAAGGAAATATACTGCCAGACACTGAAATCCATGTGGGCCCAGATGCAGAGATCTACCTCGATGACAATGCAGATGACATCATTGGGACAACAGCAGAAAGAAATTTCATAAAAAAGTCAAAAGCTTTTTATGCAGCAGTGCTAGTTAAGATGAAGAAAAACTTCCCATCACATGACCCTCTGCTTAAGAATGTTGGCACTTTGTTAGATCCTGCATGCAAGCTGCAGCTATCTTCCACAATTATAGCAGACATTGGTACCCGCCTGGGACTCTGCAGCTCCAGGCAAGAACACAGCCAGCTCCTGGATGAATTTTCAGTATGCCAGCTGACTGAATGGCAGCAGAATTCTAACAGCACAGGCAATACAGTGCCCTCTTTCCTGAACTACTGGTCTACCATTCTTTCCAGTGTTGAAGTGCAAGACCTGCTAGCATTTTGCAAACTAATGCTGACTCTTCTATGCATTCCACATTCAAACACTGAACCAGAGCGAGTCTTCAGCATGGTATGGAAAGTAAAAACTGAGTTGAGGCAATCTATGAATGTGAAAACATTAAATCCACTTCTTGCTATAAAAATGAAAGAAGAGAATAACTGTTTTGCTGTGCGGCAGCCAAAAGAAGTAATTGAGGCAGCAAGAAAGGCCACAGCAGCATACAATAAAGAACATCCTGCAAAACAGGCAGCAGCAACAGACTCTTAATGGCCACTGAAGTGGCAGTGCACAGAGACACTATAGACCTGAATATAACATTTGTGTGATGTGGTGCTTTTGGTGATGGTGTGCAGTCATTTTCTGTTAACACATTTTCATGTAATCATTTTTTAACTATTTATGAAACACTTTGAGGGCACTTGTGGCGGTAATGGTGATGGGGTGCAGTCATTTTCTGTTTGAACATATTTTGATGCAATAATGTCTGTAATGCACTTAAAATTTTACACTTTAGTTTTTCTTGGTTAATAAAATAACATCTTAAGTAATAAATGGTGTTGCCACTGGTCTTTAATGTTCTATGTAGTTAACAAAACATATCTAGGCAAAGAAATAAAGAACAATACTTTCCAAATGCTTCATGTGAGGCGACTCTATATAGCTGGTGACATGTGGAATGAAACCCACTTTGGGGCGCGGCTATGCAAATTTTATGCTAATAAAGTGTCCCTGATTTTCAGGGGCTCTGTCCCTGATTTGGTCATCTGAAGGTTGAGAGGTATGCCTGGGAGTGACCTTAAAGGTGAGAGTAGAGCTGTAACTAGAGATAGCTTGGCTAAGCGGAGACTATCCGCTTCAATTTGAAGCCAGATGGGAGTGTGAGTGCGCTCTTGACCATTGGGAGTAGAGAACATCCACATGCCTATTTTGTGTAGGTGACTGGCCCAATAATAATACAATAGATTAGGTAATTTGAGCCCCCCCCCCCCCCATGTTTTTAGCTAGTGTGAGTTTGTTATGCGCTCTTCTGGGTGTCATGTTTAGCTATAGAAATTCTGAGATAATGATGTGTATATGATGGAAGAAGGAAAGAGGCAGCCAAATGTTGCTCATATTTAGAGGATAAAATAATCTAGGGGGCACATTCATTTTGATAAGATTAATCCTCCCCCCAGAGAAAAATAGGCAGAACTTTCCATCTAGAGAGGTCTTGTTGGATTTTCTGAACCAGGTCTTCCATATTAAGTTTTTTGTATTGCAGAGGGTCAGTGGTGAGGTGTAAACCAAGATATTTCATTGATAAGGGAGACCATTTCATTCCAAATTTATTGAAATCTTGGCAAAAAAGTATAGTGGTTAAGGGAAAGAATTTCAGTCTTGTTACGGTTCAAGTTATAGTTAGAGAGCTTGCTAAAGTCTCCTATAATGGACATTACTTTATCTAAAGAAGTTATGGGGTTCGAGAGATGAAGAATATCATCTGCATAAACGGAAAGTTTTAGGTTATGTGAGCCAATGGAAATACCTTGTACCTGGGTAGAAGAGTTAAGTTGTCTGATCAGGGGTTCCAAGTAAAGATTAAAAAGCAGGGAGGGAAGGGGACAACCTAGTCGAGTGCCTGAGTGTAGGGAGAATCTGGAAGAAAGAATCTTGTTACAAAATATCCTTGCAGTAGGGGCTGAGTAGATCCTTTGAATCCATTGAATAAATTCAGGGGGTATGTTCATGTGCTCAAGGGTACACCAGAGGAAATTCCAGTCCACCCTGTCAAAGGCTTTCTCAGCATCTAGAGATATTAAAGCCATGGGAATTGAGGTTGATTGAGCTGAGTGACATATGTGGGCCAATTTACGGAAGTGATCTGTCGCAGATCTGCCCGGAACAAATCCCACCTGCTCAGGGCTGAGCAAAGGGAGTCATACTTTTTTAATCTGGTTCACCAAAATGTTAGTGAGAATTTTAAGATCGCAATTCAGCAGCAAAATAGGGCGGTAACTAGAAGGTTGTTCTGGTGGCTTGTCAGGTTTTAGAAGCAGAACGATCGTTGCTTCCAAAATGGATGAATCCGTAGATTCATTAGACAGAATATAGTGATAAAGTTTAAGTAATATTGGGGATAATTCCTTAACAAAAAATTTAAAGAAATTTGAGGGGAAGCCATCCAGTCCTGGGCCTTTATCCAGGGCCATAGCTCTTATGGCCTGGCATAGCTCCAGTGATGTGATGGGGGTTGCTAACAGTGAACGGTCAGATTCTTGTAATTTGGGTAGTGGGATATTTGCCAAATATGCCTCTATGTCATCCTTTGATGGGGGATTGAGCCGATGACCATAAAGATTTGCATAAAATCTTCCAAACACTGAAGCTATGTCTCTAGGAAGAGTTTTGAGAGTGCCATCTGCATCTTTAATTGCCTGAATAGTTCTTGAGCTTTCTAATTGCCGCTTTCGAAGGGCTAGAAGATGGCTGGCCTTCTCCCCCTGATCAATATAGGTTGCCTTCATTCTGAGGATGGCAAACTCTGCTTTCTCCTTAAGGAGATCCGAATATGCGTTTCTAAGGGACAAAAGTTCTGTAAGGGAGTTCTGCAGGGAGATAGGTGATATATTTTGTTCAAGAGCACGGATCTGCTCCAACAATTTTTTGGCTTGAGCCTCTCTGACCTTTTTTTGTTTGGGTGCTAATCTAATAAATTCCCCTCTTAGGTAACATTTTAATGCACACCAGACTTGATCCACTCTAGGAATGGAACCTAAATTATCTTCCAGGAACTGCCCAATCAGAGTGTGAATTTTGGAAACTATAAATTTATCCTTGAGTAGCTGTGTGTTTAGCTTCCATAAGGCATCCCTCTGCTGCACAACAGTTGGAGTGAGAGAGCCACACTACGGCATGATCAGATATCACTATCAGTTCTAACCCCCCTCCCAGAGTCCCCACTAGCAGGCTTGAACTTATAAGAAAATAATCTAGCCTAGATGCCATCTGATGCACTTGTGAATAGAATGAAAATGCTCTAGTGGTTGGATTTAGAATCCTCCAGGGGTCACATAGCCCAAGGAGGTCCATCATCTCATTAAGAGCCCTCTGAGAAGGGGACAAAGCTCTAGGGGCCGGGTTGGATCTATCTAGTAATTGGGATTGGGTAAGATTCCAATCTCCCCCTAATATTGTGGAGGCCGGAATAAACGGTGTCAATCTGTCTGCCAGATCCATGAGAAAGTCTGGATCCCCCCCACCAGACCGTATATACTACCTAGGACTAAAGGAGTCCTATCTAACAGGCCTTTAACCAAAATAAATTTGTCTTGTGGGTCCACAATATTAGTTTCGGGTTGAAATGGTACAGCTTTCATAATAAGGATTACAACTCCTCCTCTGTTATTGGAGTTTCCAGCAGCAAAAATCTGTTGCGCACCTTGTCTCCTGAAACCTCCTACCTCTTGAGTGAGGAGATGCATCTCCTGCAAGAAAATTATATTGGCTTGTAAAGTCGACACATGTTTAAGACTTGCAATGCGTTTAACCTGTTCTCGAGCTCCCCTTACATTCCAAGTAGTAATTTTAATTTTAACGTTAGCCATATTTTATAACTTCCCCAACATACCAAAATCTGTACGCTATGCCTATGATCACTCCAACCCCCCTCCTTGCCCCCTCAACATAAGAACCCCTAGTCATATAGCCCAGAACCAACAAACTCCCCCCTCTACCAAATCCCCAGTAACTATTTACAAAGGATCCCCTAATTAGGATAAGCATTCAAACTGAACAGTAATTAAATATAGAAGAACCTTGATCCCGTTGGCCCCTTTGAGACATTCCCCTTTAATTAAAAGGCAAAGAGATATATAACCTAAACTGACAAATGATCTAATAAACCAAGGTAATGATAAGCTACTGACACCAAAGGGGCCCTCCCCCCTAATAATTAGGTTGTGACACAGCTCTTCCATCAGCACCTCGGTGCCGCCCTTCCCTGCCTCCCTTGAGTCCATATAGCCTAACCAAAGGCTCCCAGAACATTATAGTATCACTAGCCAAAAGCAACCTTACGGGCATCATTCCCACTTTAGTTGAATCAGATCTCGTTTCAGTAACCAATAACGTATTTTGTCTCCCCGATTCCCTCAAACCAATGAATAGGTTTGCTACTATTCTTTAAATGTAAGAAAAGAAAAGGATAGATAACCACAGTGCAAAACTGTAAATGTAACCACTTTACATATAGTATGTCAATAATATGGATATTGTCCATATGCCACACTTGGTGAATCTTCCTTATCCAGAGGGGAAACCCAGCTGGGTGTACCATGTTCCTCATAAGCGCTCCTCCTGCAACACCTCTACTTTGCGGAGTTCCAGGTTCCCACTAGGAAGTGCATTATGTCCGCGTGTGCAACCCACTAGGCCCATCCACGGCCCCAAAGCAGGCCTCCACTATCCTCCACAGCCCATCTCAGGGACTAAGTTATCATCGGGCTCTTCCATCCAAACCGAAGCACGGCATCATCCTCGCCTGACCCAAGATCTCAGGTTAGTGCCAGCTGTAGAACTAAAAAACCGTGGAAAACTCCAAAGAACAAGGAAAGAAGTTTAGGCCTGACAGACTGCCTGCAGTGCAACCAGGATACCTCTGAGGCTTTAACCTCTTTGGAATAAGTCAGGGAGCTTATTGGCAAGGTCTTCCATCGCTTTAGCAGGTGTGTCATAAGAGATCCAGATGCCTGCTACCCTGACTTGCAACCGAGAGGGATAGAGCATTTTAAAGTGGATTCCAGCGGCAATCAGCTTATTAACTATGGGGTGGAAAGCCACTCTCTTCTGTCTTGTTTCGTATGGCAAATCTTGTGTGATGCAAATCTTGGTGCCATCCCACTGTATAGCTTGCATCTCCCTTGTTTTACTTAAAATGTGTTGCTTCTCAATGAAACTCAAGAATTTTAATATTAAAGATCTGGAGGGAGCTCCTGGTTGAGGTCAGGGCCATAGGTAGTGATGTGCTCACTCAATTTGATAGGAGGTCCCTATCGGGGATGGACCAGCAATCTTGAGCAGGAATTTTTGCAGGAAAGCCTGTATATTCTGTCCTTCTTCAGCTTCAGGCAAGCCGATTATTAGGATATTGTTCCTGCAACTCTTTCCCTCCAGGTCCTCTGTCTTTAATTGCAGCTTCTGCACTTGTTGCCTTAAGGCCACCACTTCTGGATCGAGCTTCTCTTTCCACTTCTTGATGGAGGTAGTATGGACCTCGGAGTCCGTGACTCTGTGACAGGTCAGCAAAATCACACCCTAAAGATTTTAATTCTTTGGAGATCTCTGTCAGCGTTTTCTTAAATGGCTGCAATTCTTGTAAGAAGCAATCTTCTGTTAGAGGAATCGAGGTAGTTGGCTGTGTAGATTTCTTGTCTGAGTGGACCCCTTGGACCTTAGGCTTCTTCTGTTTTTTTCCGGTGTTGCTAGTGGAGTGTGGCGAATAGAAGCTGGCCGCATTTCAGCCTTCATCGTGGACTCGTTGGACCACTTGTAATCAAGATCAGATGATCTAGTAGGTATATAAGAAATGTTCTGGCATTAGATGGAAAGTAATCCACCCAGGATAGGCTAAAATTAGATAGATATAGTGGAATGTAGGCAGGAGCTCAGCACCTCTGCAGCTAACAGACTGCTTGCATCACGTGACCTCTCATTTTCCCCATATTATGTACAGGGGTTGATGTACCACTTGCACTAGACATACTGTACTGACCACCACCACCACTGCTACTCTGACCACCACTTGACAAGATTTAAAAATCATTATCTTCCCCCTCATCATGCCTGCAGTAATCCTCTGCTGTTATTTCATTGCTACTGCAGACATTCCTACTTGGTCTTACACTCATGGAAGGAGATAACATGCTTAGTAAGGTTGATGATGAGGGTGAACGCCCCACTATGGCATTAGCTGCCATCTGGTGCCAGGTCCACAGTGCCACGTGCCTGTTCTTAAGATGTGTATGCTAGCCCCCATGCCCAAATGACTCCACTTTTTACCTAGACACACACATATGGCAAAGCTGGCAGATTGTAGCCGACTCATCATTTTCATCTTAGATGAAATAATACCAAACAAGGGATTGTGATCCCCTGCTTTTAACATTTCCTTGATGCTGCTTATTGGACTCTGTTTTTTTTAACCCCCAAAATGAGGGTTGTGCTACATGATTTTGCAGGCTGTACACAATTGGACTCCAACTGACCACCAAGACTACTTATGATTGTTACTGAGTCGTCGTCGTCGTCATAGTCATCATCATCATCGTCATCATCATCATCTGGAACTGCTAAATCACAACTTTTTTGAGGAGGGGGTGTTAACGCCAACAGACCCAGACACAGCCACCATGACTTTCTTTTTCTCAGGTTCCCAACAGGGGTCACCGACATCATCATATTCATCAGTGTCATCTGCATCAACATTTTCTGCTTGGATGCTGTCATATGGACTACATGTTGCAACAGCAGCAGCAGCAGTAGTATCACCATCACCAGATATTTTTGCACCACACTGTGAATCATTGGATGGCAAAGGCATGATCTCAACCTCGGTGAAAGAAATGTGACACTGTGAGTTGTCATCACCATGATCAGAATCATGTTCAACTACCATGGGGATGTTAATGGGGAGTACGACATCATCTGTACTGTCAGTCACAGCTTTAGACAACTATATTTTTTGAAATGGTTAACTGGTCAGAAGTGTAACTTGAGGCAACAATACTCATGGCAGCAGAAACTGCACTAACACCACCAGCTAGGACAACATAATCTCCTCCAACTATGAATGAAGCTACAGATTGTGCTGTTAAAAACACTGATGGAGAAATCCCTTTACTGACATCAGCTATGCACTTCTGCATAGTACCATGCCCACAGGCAATCTTGCCACTTGCAGCAGTGTCATGGCCAGAAACAGCTTTCCTTGCACATCTTTGTAGACATTTTGGGGGATCACCAATAAAACTGTAAACAAATTTCAATTTCTGAACTTTCAGTCTGGCCCAGTGGATGTGAAACCAAAAAAAAAAAACTAACAACTGTGGCTTGCAGATAGAGATGGGGCACAAAACAGATGCAAAGGCACAGACAGATTAAGACTGCACTGCACAATCAACAAGAGATGCAGATGCAAAGTTACAATAGCAACTTAATCACTGCTGCTTACAAGTCACAATCCAATATGGAAAAAGAATGCCTTTTGCCTGTTGGGGGCAGTGCACTGCATTAACAGTCCAAAACCAAGATACCACAATCCACAAAGCAGTACAAAATTACGCAGGTGTAGTGGATAGCAGGTTCACACTGCTGCAATTACTCTGTGGCATAATAAAAGGTGTCTGTGATTTGATGGAATGTGTCACACACACACACGCTCACACACACACACTCTACAAGTAATGCGTGGTAAGTTGAAAACTTCAGAAATATAAACAAATCTTTTCAACAAACTGAAATTATGTACTGGTGCACCACAACAATCAGCAAAAAACATTTCAAGAATTACTGAAAATATTACTGTGTGTTCATTAAGTTATACAACAAAACACAAAGACTGCCTTTTCTCCCAGTTAATCTACCTACGACACACAGATACACTCCTTCCCAAAGCACACTTCAAGTGTCTGTCAGTACACAGACTGAATGTTAGAAATTAACATTCAAAATCCACACACAAACAAAAACACTTGATATGAGCACAGGAGGGCTTCCTACAATCAATGCACTATGTTTTGAGCAAAAAAAAAAAATGGCTCAAAAAGGCTTTTTAAGCAGCTTTTATAGGGTTTGAATCACAGAGCTCTGACAGCAAACTGTCTCCAGCTACCACTATAGACACACTACACAGAATTGAGGCTGTGCAGAACAATCTAGAGCCCATGTGACATGCAATCCCATGAATCACTGCAAAATTTGCATTGAAGCTCAATAACAAGGCGAAGTGATGCGAAGTGCATTGGTTTCTATGTACTTTGCATTAAAATTGACAAAGTCATGGTTGTGGAAGGCGGTGTAACGTGAAATGAATTAAAACCAATGACTTTGCTTTCCTCATTATGACACGAAGTACTCCACTTCACGATATGGAATACTTTGCGGATTCCACGCTACTCCACAAATTGCTTCACAGAGAAAATTTCAGCCACTTAGCCACCTCTGATCACCATCTACTACAACCTACAATCATTGCATTATACAGACCACCACATATTCCACTATCACAACTGTTACATTTACTAACATAAATTCTTAAACATATAGCTACACATAACTACATTATTGTTGGAGACTTCAGTGTAAACATTAGTGCACCTAACCCTGCACAACAGACACTCCAAACGTTTATGAACACATACTGCTGCACACAACTCACTACCACCTATACAACAGACTACAAATCAACATTAGATCATATTTACACAACACTTCCAATACAACATTATGGTACTTTAGAGTCATACTACAGTGATCATAAACCAATATGACTTCAAATATAACAATCTACCCTTGTCTTCTCTTCCTTTATTCACGGATATTCACTATCAAGCAATTAGTAGACACGTGCTCTGCTGAACCATTCCAAAAAGTGGCTGTCTAATGCTGCATTTTAAAGAAAAGCTCAATAACTCAATACCAGACAAACCAACAGCAAGAAAAGTCTCTGTCACCTGGTTCTTGCTAACAAGACATGCCACATGAGCCTGTTGCTATATAACTGAAGATTATGACACCATAACACCATTAAGAGAATACTTAATATGGGACATTATGTTAAAAAAATAGAAATGTTCTATTAAACAAATTTACAAAATTTTCAAAAATTAACCCCCCTGTGATCACTCAAGACATACTAACAGCTGGAAATGTATTACTTGACCCACCGCCCTTACCAGTTACTCCTATTAAGGAGGCAAAACAATTACCACCTAGAATTTGTTACCATTGCTGGAAAAATACTAGAGGTATGTATCCTTCACGTCATTGTTTCCAAAATGTCCTATATCACCAACTGATATTAAATGATAAATGTTTCTGCTTTTTGTAAAAAGTCAATTGTACATTGTGATGTTTTTTGAACTGCATTTCTATTGTTTTTTATGTCACACCAGCCCTGACATTGTTCCAATGCCTGATTCCAGTTAACAAATATTTATATAGCACACTACCAGTTTCACCTACAACTATACTGTATTCTATATTATACAATGGCAAGAGAGAATCCTAGTCCCTGATTGGTCACACTGGGACTGGACCCAGGCTGTAATCCCAGCATAACATCCCGGCTCTAGTCCCAGCACTATCATGACCACATCAAATGATTAAAAAAAATAAATAAGTCACTCCATGAAAGTGAAGCCATTGGCATGATCGGATTCACTGCTCTTGATCAGCAGCCCACTTCAATGACCCCACTCAGCAAACACATAGCTGTTGACCCTGCACATAATCATTGTAGACCTGATCATTTACAAAAACACTGAAAAAAGAAACAAATCTAAATTAAGGCAGCCTTTCCATGAAACTGGCCCTGCCATCAGCTTCAGCTATCCTTGCCCACCCCAAACATGCTGAGCACATGCGCTTCAGCTATTGAAACAAGAAACTTCTTTCTTTATTTTCTTTCGTCATCTGCCACTCCATTGTAAAACACACCACTTCAATAGAAACATTTTCTGTTGGCTCCCACATCAATCAAACACAATATTTGAACCCTCACTCCAGTTGCCTTCAGAATGCTGTACCCCACCTCAATCTCAGTGCACTCCTCTCTTAGAAACACATTCGGACGGCAGTGAATCTCACCTTATCGTCATTCTCGGTCGCTGTTTTCCCACTCCAGTCAGTTCTCCCAGTAAAACCTGTACTGTGATAAGTTAAGACACGGTTGCAGTTCACGGTTGCTGGTCTTCAACATTGCCATTCTGAGATACACACTGGCGGGCGAGGGGAGGTGGACCAATTCACATTCCAAGTGGCACCACAATAAACACATAAAGACAAAAAAAACAGAATCAGATTCAATGGCAAAAAAAATCCCATAACAGTAAAACCAATTACACAAAAAAAGAAACACTAGTGTAGGTATTCAGGGCTGCAGAGTCACTGATGCAACACAGCAGCTCCACCTATTGGCCAAAACAAGAAATTGGCACTTTCTTAAACAGTAAACCTACTCCTTAAAAAAACAAACAAAATCTATTTTTAAAACTACTTCTTAATCTGTTTTTCTTCTTTTTGACTCTGGAGCCATTGTATAATAGGAATAATGCCCTCCAAGGTGGGTGTTATGCTGGGATAACATCCCCTCTCTGGTGTTGGATGCCCTTAGCCTGCGGCTCCAGGCCCAACCACCTGAGGCAGGATGTTATCCCAGCATAACACCCACACTGTCAGGCATTATTCCTTTACTACAGGTCACTGATTCATTCTTTTCATTTCTAATAACATATTTCTATTCTTTTTCCACAACTTCTTAGTTACCTTTCTCCAACTACCTTTCATTATACCACATTTCCAAAATGTCTTGAGTCTTTCCATCTACTTATAATTCAACAACAACTTCATTGCTATTCTTCCACCTTACCCTTCACATCTGGCTATACAGAATCATTTATTTTCCTTTAATCAGATATACACTTTCATTATGCAAATAACTATTACCGCAAGAGTCTTCCTTATAGTTTCCCGAAACAACCTTTTCACCCACCTTTCCCAGAAGCACAATAGTCAACTACCTCTTTCTGTTACGCTTCCTTATCCATACAATTTTATTTGTTTTACATCTTGCAGACTTTCACTGTTTCATTTTTGTACAGTCTTCTCATATACGGACACTCAAATCTTTTCCAGTTTCACTAATGTTCACTATCATACTGTTTAATACATATTTGTCTTTTAAATGGGATGTGCCTAAATGCATCACTTTACACCATCTTGATTCAGTGTTTATACAGGGAATCCAAATTCTACTCAGATCAACTGTCCTAAAAATAATATGTTTCCTTTCACACTATTTACTTCTACTATCTCCATTCCAACAACAGGATCAGAGGAACAGAAGTGTCAAGGTATGTCAGAAAGACACCAACATCCGTACCATCAAAGTTGAAGATTCTACTGACTAAGAGTCTCACCATGGCAGGACAATTCAATCTTACCCATCACATCAGGAGACTACATCACTCTTGGCCATGTAACAGTTGGACACTTCAACAATGAGACCCTAATTAACTCCTCAAAGACCACAACTATTCAGGTAAACACATTAAACATTTCAAACATCAACCCTGTTGCAACTACTATATTTACCCAACTTTCTCACATCAAACTTCCTACACGCTACCACACACCCTTCATTCACTACAACATCAACCAGTATACACTTCATACACTCTGTTTTCCATAACACAGACACAAACACCATCACATAAAATCCACTACTGCTGCAATACACATCTACTTAATTATACCATTATCATAGCACAAAGTAATCTTCATTGCACTCATCAGATATTAACACCCATTTCTCATAACATCTTGACCACACAATACATCAACGATTGCAATATTTCTCACTACTAATATAGGGTTCCAAATTATACTTCTACTGTCATAATTTGTATATATGACACCGTGATTTCTGTTGCCCTACTGTATTAGCCCTTGTAACAACAAATCCTGAAACAAAAACAATTGGTTCTGCATTCACGATTGCTGCTACTGTATCTACAAAAAAAAAATCCTATTATATATTACTGTCATTGCCTTGCTGCTTTCACCAAAACTACCCATGATTAGCACAATTTATTTGCTCTGTTCATACATAAAATAAGTAAGGACTAACCCATACCACAGTGTGGTTCATCTTGGGAATTAATCCATGGCGGGGTTGGAACACTAGGTTGCAGGCTGAGTACTTCCAACCAACCAGCCATGGATTATTTCCCAAGTACACCCACCCTCTAGACTGCTTTAATTCACTTGTAACATGGGCATGATTATGAGTTTTGTACTCTTTTTACATGTTTTTCTTCCTCGTGTTACACTGAATAAGAGTAATTTTCATGTGCAAAATTAAAAGAGTTCCAGAAGGATATTAACCTTACTACCCAAGGGGAAAATAAAGAAAAGGTTGCACCTCACTGCAGAAGCTACATTCTAAATAGGGCAATGTTCTTTTTATGTTGGCTCACGTGTGTGCACCAGCCAACATATTGCATTAGTAGCAGATTTGGAGGTGCGGTCACTATGGGCGAATGCAAGGCATGCATCAGAAGGTGCATCCCTCATTCCCCAATAAGGCAGCTGCAGACACTGACACCAGGCACACATCAAGTGGTGACCAGATCTAACAAAAGATCCACTGCAATCATGGAGCAGCACAATAACACGCTGTCCCAGCATGCCTGTCGAGCGTCTGCAGACTGCCCCGACCCACTTCACTTGCCGACGGGAGAGCCCAATCCCTGTTGGCATAATGCCCCTTCCCATTTAAAATGTATGGCAAGGGGGTGCCCAATCCCCCTCAACAGTCTTTCTTTGCCATTGGGTGGCCCAGACCCCATCAGCATGAGTCCCTCTTCCCTGTTTATTTTGCCGATGGAGGAACCCACTCCCCATCAGCATAATGACCCCCCTCGCTTTTGTTGTGTGCTTAGGGGGTGCCCAATCCACCTTGGCTCTCATCCCCCCTTCAGCATGTGTTGACGGGGTGCCCAATCCCCCGTCGGCTACAGCATCCCCCCTGAAAAACAGTAAGGTGGCACACTGGGAGTCCACCGCAGTGTGCCAAATGCCCCTGAAATACAAAAACCATCCCATGATTTTTTTTTGTTTAAACCTGTGAAAGAAGAAATGGTCCCTCATGGTCTCCCTGTCCCTCCCCAACCCGAACCCACCCTCTGTGCACCCACCTCCCCACACCCCCATCACCCCATACTTACCTCTGGAGCCCAGTGTGATGATCTTCAGTGGACCAGGAACATGCCTGCACTCTTCAAAGCTGACCGCGAACTGAAGAAATGCCGGTAAGTTGTATACTGGCATAAATACTGTAGGGTTTTTTCAACTTTGGTGCATAGCTTAGCCATTTTTGGGAATTTTGGCACCACATTTTCAACATGGCATTATTGGGACCCCTCCTCATGAATTCAGTCACTGTCATGGCGTTATTCGGTCCCAAAAGGTGATTTCGCCAGTTACTGCATGGAATCACCTTTCAGATAATTAATGCGAGAATGACAGTACCACCTATTAAGGGGGTGGGCTCCTCAAAAACCTATGTTGCAAATTTGGTGGAAAATCCCAAAATGGCTGTTTTATAAGTGTAAGGCAGTGTTTCCATGCACGTCAGAATCTCATGAATTTGTAATATTTTACCCAGATTTTCAAAATTGGCATTTTCCCACACCTCCTTGTGAACAGTACAGCTGTCATTTTACATATCCTGGCCAAAATGTGTTTATAGCACGTCCGGCACACAACAGCACAGTCACTTTTTTTGGGACAGTTTGAAGAAATGACGGTAACACTGTTCATGAGCAGAGGTCCTAAAATGCCTGTGTTGAAAATTTGGTGACAAACATCCATAAAATGACTGTTACAAGTGTGCATTGTGCAGTTTCCACACACGCTTGTAACTTCACAAATCTGCAATATTTTCATGCCAGATTTTCAACACTGGCATTTTTTTCATACCTCCTTATGAACAGTACAGCTGTCATTTTTCACATCCTGCCCAAAATGTGTTTTCACACCTGTGGCGCACAATGGCGTGGTCGCTGTGGAACATCAACTTTTGGGACAAAATAACAAAATCACAATGCCACTGTTCATGAGGGGAGGTCCCAAAATGCCCATGTTGAAAATGTGGTTAAAAAAATCCAGAAAATAACTGGGTTACGGACGTGTGTTGCACAGTTTCTATGCATGCTCATGACTTCACCAATTTTTCAGTCCAGATTTTCAACGTTGCAATTTTCTTTACACCTCCTCATGAACAATACAATTGTCATTTTTCACATTCTGCCCAAAATGTGTTTTCATCCCTGTGTCACCAAATGGCATAGCCACTGTGCAAACCTACCTTTCAGCTAACAAACTGATAGTGCCTCTCTTCATGAGGTGGGGTTCAAAAAGCCTATGTTGAACATTTGGAGTGAAAATACCAACAAACGCCTACGGCGTTAGGGTTTCCAACTGTAACTCCCCACTCTGTAGAGACTGACAGGCATCAGGGGTGTGACTTGGGATCATTGGCTGTAATGCTCATGCCATTCCACCCCCACCCTGCAGCCAGTGACAGGCATCGAGGTCTTGGAGTGTTCGCCCCTAAAGTTTACCCCATTCTCCTATACTGCACCCACCTCAGCGTATTTCCTTATGGAATGGCATAAGTATAATGCCCAAAAGACCCCAAAGCACACCACAACACTTGTCAGTGTCTACTGAGTAGGGTGAGGTAGAATGGCATGAGCATTATAGCTGATGGCCCAAAGGCACACCCCAACACCTGTCACTCTCTGCAAGGTGGGGTTGGCGTTGGCGTCAGTTCAATACTTCACTGCCATTCCTATTATGCATCTCTAAATCCTGCACTACCAATGCCAATGAGACAACATTCGGCATTGACAAATGCTTGTTAATATTGTGTTTAACAGTCATTGAATTACCATTTACATGCTAATGTGATCACCATTTCACAATATGTGCTCCTGTTGGCAAACTTGATTTTGTCAACTGTCAGATCACCTCAGTTTTTTAAACTATTTTTCAAGCTTGCCTTTTGACTGCTGTAATTATGTGAAATACTTATCTTTTACTGCACAAGAGATTTCAGCTCAGGTACTTTTCCCTACAATTCCCTTGCCAAGCCAGTCAATGAATGTATAACTGGTACTTGTCCCTAAGATCTCCTACTTACTTCCCATTTGTTTCTTTACAGGTTACTGAGGCTCCCATCGAGACTAAACAAAATTGAAATTGTTAGACTAGATAACATCACTGAAGAAAATAATATTTATCACATACATGCATGAGGACAACTTCTTCGCTTCCAACATAGCACCAGATCTATTTCTCACTTTCCTGGACCTACCACACAATGCTGCAGAAAAACACATTTTTAGAAAAAATATTCAATGCATTGCTGAGAGCAAACATGCCTGTATCACTGCACTGTCTTCAATAATACCTGAAGACATCATAACAGAACTAATGAAGGACAACATAGAACAACCATGAACTCACACAGTACATAAGAGAAGAAGGAATCAGTAATGTTACTAACTATGCTTACAATTACCATGACTACTGCATTTTTGAATTACTCCAACATACCAAAGACTATTCACAACTTACAAGATTTCAATTACTGCCATACTGTTTTACTGTATGTTACATCTTTTATGACAATGATTTTTCTGTACATTGTTCTTGCATGTTTTCTATATTTTCCATGATACAGATTTAGAATTTTTAAGAATCTATCAATCTAGGGGAACAAAAATTAGTCTCAAATACCAGAAATGTGTGACCAACAGAATTGCTGCTAAATATAATACTCAAGATCTTGATTTTATTTACAATTTCATATTTTCCCCGGCTAAGAGTAAATGATAGGTCACATTATTATCGACCTTTTCTTGACCTAATTATGGATAATAAGTTGAGAGTCTTGTGTGACAACTTTAAGCTGGAAGTTTTTCCAAGCTGTGTTCTTTTTCCAAGGTATCAAAGGAGTTTCAATATACGCAATAGCTACTGCCGATGTTCCCTTCGATATCTAGAGAACTTGTTTCGTGTTTTTTTTGTCTGTACTTGGTAAAATCAGCTCAGGGAAAAATGGTTAAAACCTACAGTATTTCTGACTTAATAGCAACAGAGGACTAATCCTTATTGCTGAATATATATTTTTCACAAATGTTGAAGCAAATGTATATTCAGTTACGAGATATATTGAGGCAATCCATAGATTATGGGTTAAGCTATTCAAGCCTAGTTAAGGACTTCAGGTCATTGGAACGCTTACTGTCTGTTTGCAATATATATTTTCAGTATGGTGTTCCCCCTCCCCTCTCCCCTCTCCCCCAAGATGCAACTGGAATTGAGCAGTACTCTGTCTGTTTATTTATTTATTTAAGAGTTTCACCAGGAGGGCACACTGAGCAAACAAAATATTGTTATGAGATTATACTTGCTGTTCTTCTGGAGATGATTACAGTTGAGTTGTACTTTCTTAAAGAAAACATACTATTTTTTTTCTTTTTTGATGTGATATTTCTCCATGGTGCTGGCTGGCAATCTTACACCCTATCCACTGTCCCCCAGGGCTGTCCCCAGAGGATCAGACCCCCTTCCTTGAGTCCTCATGACTTACCCTTCATGGCAGGGTGGTGGGGAGCAACTCGACCCACCCAACATGGATCCAACCATGGAGACTCCTTCCCAGAGATAATGCCTGCAGTAACAGCTTCATTCAGCCTGGCCAGCACCTATTTCTGTTTTCTTCCCCTAGGAGGTGGGGCATGCAATGACATCGGTGGAGAGAGTATGCACGCATCTGCATGCACACATCTACATGCACTCCTTCCAGGCATCTGCCCCATCTCCTCCCCTTCTGAGCTTTTAGTGCACCACAACCCCCAGCCGCCAGGAGCCAGTAGAGCACCGACAGCTGGTGATCCCCCTCACCAGATAAGGAGAGCAGTAGATTGGATGCTCAATCCTTCTCCTCCCCTGATGACCCATGCTCACTGTCAAACACAGGTCACCAGCGTGGTGCAAGATAAGCGCAAAGAAATCGAAGACATAATTCTTAGCCTTGACACCAAGAAAAGTGCAGGGGATAATGGCCTTGAATCATTTTTCTTGCAGTTAGGCTTTGCCCAGCTCACAGCTCCCATTCTTCACATCTTCAACCTCTCTATTACCACAGCCACTGCTCCAATTTATTTATTTAAGAGATTTACCAGATAAGCATACTGAGTGGTAGCCGCTCATTTCCAGATGCAACCTGGGGGTTACATACATACAATACAAATAATCCATAGGCAATGGTGCATTACAACAGGTTCAGAATGGGAAGATATAGGGTGAAACATCAGGTCCAGAAATGTTACAGGCTGGACTATGCATTTGTTATTTAATTACAAGTTTAGATCAGAGTGCATGAGTTGTTATATCATAGTTGGGGTCTATGACCACAGTGCACAAACAGACAGTGACACATAGATAAACACAGTTATAGTCAGTTGTTGGACAATTGTACAGTTTATGGCACGTTATGGTGCCTCGTGATATCAGATCTGGACTGCAGGTTGCAGTTACATATGTCTGAGAAATGGGCCTGGAGGAGAGTTTTCAAGGTCCTTGGGGTGGAGGACTGCCTAATTACTGCAGGGAGGTCATTCCAGAGTTTGGGCAGCTTATATTTGAAAGCTGATTGGCCCTTTGAGGTGTACATGAGAGGGATTTGTAGAAGTTTTGAGTCAGAGCATCTCAAGGATAGGTCGGGGGGGTTGAGTTGACAGGACGGAGCTGAGATAGGTGGGGAGGGAGTTGGACCAGTGCTTTACTAAGAGATTTTCACAATGAAGCTGACACCTGGAGTGCAGTGAGGGGAGAGCTAGGGTGCTATACAGGTCACAGTGGTGGGTGGTGGGGGGGAATTCTAGGATGAGCCGACAGAAAGAATGAAAAAGGGGGTCCAAGTTGGCCAGGGTGGATGGGGGAGCTGCGCTGTAGATCACGTCTCCGTAGTCAAAGATTGGAAGAATCATTTTGTGCACTAGCTCCCTCCTGACTGAGGTAGGTAGGCAACCTTTGTTGCGGTATAGTGCGCCTAGTTTTGGGTGTAGTTTTTTCTGTAGGGAGTCAATGTGGATGGAGAAATCTAAATGGCAATCAAGCCATACTCCCAGGTACCTAAAGGAGGTGCAGGATTCCAAGGTTGTTCCATCCAATGTATGGAAAGTGGGTGCAGCAGCTAGCCGGGAGAGTCTAGGCTGTGTGCTGAAGGTTATGGAGATGGTTTTCTTTGCATTTAGGACAAGTTGGTTTGAACTAAGCCAGGTTTGAACGGCATCAAAATCCTGCTGTAGGGCAGAGTTTAAGACCCCGCTGGAAGGGCCGGAGGCGTACAGAACGGTATCGTCAGCGTACATTTGTATAGCTGAGTTTGGGCATGTCAGTGGTAGGTTGTTTAGAAATATGGAAAAGAGAAGGGGGGCCTAGGACAGAAGAGCGAGGGGGATACGTGTGGGCCAATTTTTACTGCTCGTTTCCTGACAGATAGGTAAGCTTGGACCAGCTGGTGGCTAGATTGGATAGGCCTGCATCGTGCAGTTTTGTGACGAGTTTTGGGTGGGAGACGGTATCAAATGCCTTTGCCAGGTCAATGAATATGGCCAAAATGAGGAACCCTTTGTCCATACCTGAGGCAATATCATTAGTGAGTCTTAGTAATGCAGTGATAGTGGAGTGTGATTTGTGAAAGCCCAACTGGTAGGGGGTGAAAAAGGAGGTGGTATCAAGGAATTGTGTGAGTTGGGAGAGGGCTAGGTGTTCCTGTAATTTGGCCAGAATTGGGAGAAGGGAGATAGGGCGGTAGTTTCCAGGCTCAGATGGGTTGCCACCCTTTGGTAGCGGGATGACTACTGCCTCCTTCCAAGCTGTTGGAATTTGTGCCGAGGAGAAGGAAAGGTTTAGGAGGTTGGCTAGGGGGGCTGCAATGGCAGGGGCCGATAGGTATAGGATTTTGGTGTCCAGTCCTAAAGGGCATTTGCCTTTATTGGGGTCAAGGGAATGTAGGGCTGCTAGGACTTCTGTTGCGGAGACTGGACGGAAAGAAAACTTGGTGGCATGGGGGGAGTGCTGCATGGACACGGGAGGGTTAGGTGCAGGTGCAATGATTTGTAGGTTTGTTAGGAGAGATTTAGTACAGTTGGTACAAAAAGGTATTGAAAATTGCAGCAACTTTGCTTGGCTCAGATACATTTTTGCCCTGAATGGTTAGGGTAGGGGTGGGCGGCTGGACAGTGGGAGTGAGCAAGGTTTTAATAGATTTCCAGAATTTGGATGGGTGGCTAAGATTAGAGGAGAGGGTCGCTTGGAAGTAGTTCTTTTTAGCCTGCCTTTTGGCTTTAGTACAGTTGTTTCAGAGGGTATGGTAATGCTGCTGGGGTTCAAGGGTGCCTGTTTGCCTTTGTTTTTTCCAGACCTGGTCTCTTGCTTGACATCTGGAAATGATGTCGGCAGAGACCCAGGGGAGATGGGTTTCCCTAACCCTTTTGTTTCTTAGGGGGGCATGATAGTCCCAGACAGCAAGAATTTGATTCCTGAACATCTCAAAAGCATGGTCAATGGAAGGTGCCAGTTGGATGAATGACCAGTCGGCAGAGGTGAGGTCGTTTAATAGGGAGTTGAAGCAGAGAGAATTGTATGCTCTCATGCAGAGTGTCCTTGGGGGAGGTGGTTTGTAGGTCTGTGCACCTTTCTGATCAGGTAGATCATGTGGTGGTCGCTCAGTGAATCAGGTAGGAGGCCAGCTTTAATAATCCTGTGAGGGTGTGTTGTAAGAGCCCAGTCCAGGAGGGAGTGGTTCTGGGATTTTGGGTTGAGGCGGGTGGGTTGCTCAATCTGTTGGGAGAGGTTAAGGGCTTTAATCTTGCTGCATAGTTTTGAGCAGTCTTTATATAACCAGTTGTAATTAAAGTCCCCAAGGATGTAGAGCTCACCGGCAACAGCCATATATTTAAGAGAAGCCAGGTGGTCTATGATGATAGATGCTGGGGTAGCAGGGGCACAACATATCCCTGCCACATACACTGGTGAGGTATGCAGCAGGACATGTTTGATCATCTTGGTTTCAATATGAGGAGTGTGACCCGGGAACTGGACAGAGGTGTACTGGAAAGCGTTTGATATATACATGGCAATACCACCGCCTTTCTTGTTGCCTTATCTGTCCTGCCTTATTACTGTGTAGCCGGGCATGGCTACTTCAGAGTCATCATGATGGGGTTTTAGCCATGTTTTGGATATTACACAAATGTCCGGTCGGAGGGTTTGGGCAGTGATTTGCAACTCCGGGACTTTGTTCAATAGGCTGCGGATGTTGAGGTGCATTAGGCTAAGAACCTTTGGCAGGTTTTGGGGGGTGGGGTGGTACGGTGGTCCAAGGTTGGTTTCAACATCACCCACCAGTAGGAGCATCAGGGTGAAGTATTGTAGGGTAGTGTGCCATCTGCTTCTAGTTTTAAACTTGGGGCTGGTGAAATTTGGGCTGTGGTTGGAGATAGACTTCGCTAGGCTGCTTAGGGCAGATAGGCACAGGGTGAAGGAGGGGGGACGACGGAAGGGTATGAAATCCATACAAGAGTTGGTGTGTGAGCCTGGCGCTCAGTGGGGGTTTTTAGGGGGCATGGGGGGGGGTCAAGACAGAGCTAAAGAGTAGGAGATAAGGGTAATTTGGAAATCTGCCAGTGTTCTTCCGCTCTTCAAATCAGGAGATCCTTGTGACTTAAACAACTACCAACCTATCTCCATCTTGCTTGTTCTCTCCAAAACATTGGAAAAACTTATCTACAACCAACTAAAAAATCACCTTGAAGCGCACTGACTTCTAAATCCGGCCCAATCTGGCTTCAGGTCAAAACACAATACCATCTCAGCCTTGGCTAAAGTCTCTAATGACTGGATCCTTGCTATGGACACCAAGAAGGTTACTGGTGCAGTCTTTCTAGACCTCAGTAAGGCCTTTGACATTGTAGACCATCACCTCCTAATCACCTGTCTTGCCTACATAGGTGCCACTCCACTTACTTTACAGTGGTTTAGCAGTTATCTCTCTGGAAGGATACAAAAAGTCAAAGCTGATGGCCTACAATCTGCCCCCCTTCCAATTGGCAGAGGAGTCCCCCAAGGCTCCATCTTAGAACCAATTATTTTTTCCCTGTATATCAACAACCTTGACTCCCACATAAAGAACTCTAGCATTCATTTCTTTGCAGATGATACGGTTTTGTACGCATCAGGCTCGTCCTTACCTGAAGTCAGGGAAGCACTGCAAGCTGACTTTATCCAGTTAGAAAGCAACCTTATCAATGCCAAGCCTTTCTTAAATGCCAAAAAAACCAAGGCAATGATTTTCTTGCTACTTGCCTCACCTGGTGTCCTACCTGCCCCACCTAAAAACTTTATAGTTACCTCCCTAGGTGAACCCTTGGAAGTCATACCTAATTTAAATATCTAGGTATGTGGATAGACAACAAACTTTCTTTCTACGACCACTTCGAGGATCTATCGAAGAGGCTTAAAGCATGCTTAGGTTTCTTCTTTAGAAATAGGACCCTCTTTTCTCTCACAACCCGCAAACATCTTGTTCAAGCAACATTTGTTCCCCTGCTTGACTACGGAGATTTTATTTTTATCTCCTCCCCAACCTTGAGCCTATCTAAACTGGATGTAATCTACCACCGTGCTCTTCACTTCATAACTAGCACTGTGTACAGGACCCACCACTGTGATCTTTATACAGCAGTTAGGTGGACCTCTCTCGCCACCAGATGCCTGCTGCAGGCTGGTATTTGGACCCTCAAATTACTACTCCACAAACTGCCTGACTATTTAACGTCTCTCATACACATCTCACATAGCACCTAACCCCTAAGGAAATCTGACCTTATCCTACTAGATGTTCCCAGGACTTGTACTACAATTAGCCAAAGAGCTGTCTCATATGCCCTCCCCAACATTTGGAACCAACTACAAGCCATGTTGAAGCTAACCAGCATCGTATCAATTAACTCCTACAAAACACTAGCTTTCTCTAAAATAAAAGACGTATGTAGTTGCTACTAGGCCCCCAACTCTAAGCCAACTACCTATGTACCAACTGGCCCTCTACTCATTAAGCTGAAATGTGTTGCATAATTTGGCGCAAGGATAAAGCTGGAATGTATTGCATATATAGCATAAGGATTTCTATTTTGTATACTTCTTGTATTATATATTTATTCTTTGTTGTTCTACATTTAATTTTTCCTGTCAATGTAATAGCGAAGTGTATGTATGTGTATGTACCTCAGGATGTCCTTGTGAATGAGCTTGCTCAACGGAGTCTTTCCTGCAATAAACTTGAACTTGAAGGCATCCAGTGCCTCAGCCCTCAAGCTGCCGGGCTGGCAAAACATAGTGGGCAGGATTTTCAATGGCCTTAGATTGATGCAAGGTGCTTGCATCAAACAGGTCTGATGTAAGGGCACCTTGTGCCAAGTGGGAATTTGAAAGGTAGCCTGCGTCACCCAGCAGGCTGCCTGCACCAAAGTGTGCTAGCACCATCCTTGCACCACAAAAGTGGCTGCAGCATGGCGCTGGGGGCTTGCAGCAGACCCAGATTGCCGCAGCCTTCGGATCTGGATTTTGAAACCCCCCCCTTGAGCCAAATGCCAAGTACCCTTAGACCAGTGAGGGGCTAGTCTAAGGGGGACTTAGATGGCTCTGGGGGGGGTCATCCTGTACATGCCATCATGTGGCCCACCCTGATCTCTCCTTGGTGGGTGATCCCTGGTGATCCGGTGGTCCCTCCTCACCCCACCACAGTCTCTGACACCCACATCTGTGCGTCCTGCCATACCCCTGTGGTACCCATCACAGCACACCAACCCCCCTCCCATACCCTGATCCGGCGACCGGCACTGCGCTCCACAAGCTACCATGGCCGGCCGCCGAATGAGCTGTCAGTGGGTGTACTGTATACAGTATGCGCAGACTGCCCATTCAGTGGCAGGCCTGGGTGGCATGTGGAGGGCAATGCCAGTCACCAGATTGCTGTGATGGGTACCACCGGGGGGCCCTACCCTACCAGGGTCCTGGAGAGTGATGCGGCACCAGTGCCCATGGTGTGGTGGTGTTGGGGGCAGTGCTCAGTTGCCAGCCCTTGTCCATAAGTGCTGCGGACTCCCTGTAACCATTGTGGCATTCCGGGTGTGTGTGCCATTCATCTGGCACAGCACCCCCTTTGCCGCAAGCTGCAGGACTTAGGCACCAGGACCTTGTACAATCGAAATTTGGGCACACTGCACTTGGTGCAAGCTACCATTGTCGCAGCTTGCATCGGGGCTTTGAAATTCCAGCCCAGTATTTTTACTTCTTAGCTAAATTATATATGACTGTGCTGGTGTTTCTGGCTCTGTGTGTACTTATGCAGATATTTTTGTACTGTTTTAATTACTGTTTGTATCATTTTAGCACTCTTATACTCATATTTTTGTATTTTTAAGTGTGCTGTACATTTTTGACAACTTAAAATGGCCTTTAGACCCAGCAATAAAAGATTAATGTCTACTATTATACGTTGTTTCATATGCCAATTAAATATATATTACTTTTTCTACACCTATGAATTCAAGTACTTTTCCTTCATTATGCTTCTACCAAGTTACTACAAACATCACTAACAACATTTTGCAGATCTTTTGGCTCTGGCTAGAGCTTGTATAACTATTGCAACACATATCTAAAGAGATGCTATATTACAGGTGTCAGTGTAATGGCCTAGGAGAGGGCACTCTCACTCAGACCATATGGATGGGTTGGGTAGGGGAGTGTTGGTGGAAAGCAGTGCCGCTACATCAAAGCCCTCTCTTGTGGGCACTGTTTTTTTTTTTGTTTGTTTGTTTTTTTATTTACAATACAAATGTATACATGAGGATTTTATTTCTCTGGCTGTCTCATGCTGTAGTTGACAAGGGCTAAAGGTTTACCCCTTTCAGGGGTGAGGGTGTGCACTAACATCTTGTTTTGTTTACCATATGCAGTAGCACTTCTCATTTAGAATCCCATTTATAGTTTGTGAATGAGAAAGTGTGAGCAGCTAACATTGGATAAGGTTTGTAAAGGGAGATCGTATGATGTTTTCATTTAGCTTGTTCCCTGCCAGTTACCTGCACATTGTCTGGGGACCACAGCTTAAGCCTATTTTGGGGTGCTGCTCCCTATATAAAGGTACTACATTTGAGGCAGATGAAGTTTGGAGCAAGGGCCAAGATGATGGGTGGTCTACCCCAAAGATGATAGTTTGTTGACTTCACAGCAAGGCCTGAGGTGAATACCAAGACACCCACTCCTTTTGAAATCAAATTAGCAATTTGCCAATCCAGGCTGGAAAAATATATTTGTTACATTTACTCCTTTTTTGGGGGGAGGAGCACTGACTGTCTTTGTTTGCCATATGCTATGCAGTATCCCCCCCCCATTTAGAATCCCATTTGTAGTTTGTAAATGAGCAAGTGTGAGCAGTTAACATTGGATAAGGTATGTAAAGGAAGATGTAAGGCTTTCTCGTTTAGTAAGCTCCCCGCCAGTTACCTGCACATTGGCTGGGGACCACACCTCAATTAAGCCAATTTTGGGCTGCTGTTCCCTATATAAAGTAATTTTGAGGCAGATGCAGTTGGGCATAGGGACCCAGCTGACGGGTGGTCTACATGGGTGATGTCACAGCAGGGCCCTGAGGTGAATACCAAAAGACCCCCACTCCTTCTTTTAAAAGCAAATTGAAGTACCAAACCAAACTGAAAATATTTGTTACATTAACCCATTTTTTTTGGTGGGGGGAGGGAGGTGTGCACTGCCTTTTTTTTCCCTAGAGGTTTCAGACCTGGGGTGCTTTCACAAATGTGGGACAAAATGTGTGATTAAGCTAACTCATGACCAGGGCCACTGGGAAATTGCGGAATTTTTTAGCAGATTTTGCGGGGAATTTGCGGAACTTTTTTCTCCCAAATTCTGTGGGGATTTTGTGGGACTTTGCATGTATTTTGCAGTGATTTTGTGGGCTGCTGGGCACACATTTTCCTTTGTGAGGTACAAGTCTGCGGCTTTCAATTTCAGTTGCTTTGTGATGCATATTAAAGTCAGCCATCAGAAAGGTGTAGGTTTTTGCCAAAAAAAAAAAAACACACACACGCACAAAAGTTACAAGTTTTTATTGAAACACCCACAACTGATCAAAAAACAATATACATTATAATAGTAGCATCATTGTCAAAGCAGTACCACCACCACCATCACCTCTAATAATTCAAACAATAAACATTAGTATTCTACAGTAAAAGTATAGTACCACCACCACCATCACCACCCCAGATCGTCAAGAAAGGATTGGTACATTATAGAATGAGCAGCACCAATGGTTATCCAGCAAAGATCTTTAAAATTTCTTATTGTACTTCAACATAAGAAGTAGTCTAGTGTTGTCATCTGTCAAACTTCGCCGATTGTCTTTTAAAAGGTCTGTGTACAGCAAAAAAGACCGTTCAACGTCTGCTGTGCTTACGGGAAGCCAGATATATCTTTTTGTCACAGCAGCAAGATGTGGAAGTGTATCCCTTTGTGCTTTCCACCACTCAGCAATATTAAAATCATCACTGGGTACTGACTGGGTGAAAGTTCTGTACCCATGCCATTCAAAGTTTGAAACACCAGCCAGAGATGGTAGCTCCTGGGTGTGTTTTACTTTTTCCTTGTCCAGTGTTGGCAGCTGCTTTGGGTCAAAGATTTGGCAGCTTTGAATGTGCCGACTGAGGGATGAGATTTTAAAATTTTGTCCAGTTTCTCACTGCTGTCCAACATAACCTTCTGAAAAAGGTTCACGCAGTTTTGATTTTCAGGTAACTGACAACGGGACAACATTTCTACTGTATTTGGTCTGTATTCAGTTTTCCCTGCGGTGGCACAGAAGTCCAAAAACATATGCACATTTTTCACCCTTCCAAATATGGAGTGTCCCTGTGGCTGGCTGCTTGACTGCAATTGTAGAATAAGGTTAACAAGTTCAGACGAGTGTTCCACAACAAAAGTGGCTTGTGTTACCAGCTCTGCTGTTATGCCTTTCAATAAGCACTTCAGGCACTTCAAGGTTGCTGCATCAGATTGTAGCGTTTCAACAAATTCTGTTAACACAGGCAAATAGTCTGCCAAATACTGAACAGCATTAACCCAAGAGCACCACCGAGTTACCACTGCATATACTGGCATCTTGGGTACAATGCCCTGTTTGGATTCCATGAAGGCAAAGTACTGATGCCTACGCATTGGGCTCTGGCAAAACATTTTTTTAACAATGGAAACAGCAGTGTTTAAGTCATCCAGTGTGTCTGCCCAGACTTCCAAGACCAAATTGAGGAGGTGGGCAATGCAAGTGACATGCACTGCATTTGGTAGGACACAGGACAGCACAGTTTCAAAAGCCTTGTGCATATAACTTGCACTGTCCGTGACAATGGCAAAGACTTTATTGAAGTTCACCCCATTGGTGTTTAGCACTTTTAGTAGAGCTTGGGATACTGTAGTGTTGTTCACATGATGCAAAACTCAACACCAATTAGAGTGGCTGCTCCCCAACATTAAGCAATGGTTGGAGCCAAAAATAGCTAACACGTTATGCCCACAGGCATCTGTTGTCTCATCCAGAAAATGAAGACATCTTGATCCTCTACCGCTTCTTTTCAAGGACTGTTCTTGATCAGGCCGAAGTTCTTGGAGGTACGTGCTCCGAAGCTGTGCTGGTCCCGGAAGACTACTGCCTTGTTTTGTGTGCTTTTTTAAAAACTCTTGAAAGCCAGAAGCCTTCTCCAGTGGTATGTCTGCATGGGTCAAACAGCGGACGAAGTCCAGAACAAATTCCTTCCGTTCAATGGAAGATTCCGTTGCTCGACTGAAACATGAAGTCAGTGACTGTTGTCGTAGAGGTGTGCTTTAAAAAAAACAAAACAAAAAAAAAAGATATAATATGTTACAGGGAAAAATAAACTGTGCCTGGAAAACAAAACAAAAGCAAACAAGATTTAATATTTTACAGGGCAAAAACAAACTGTAGGTTAGCCCAGTGTCATGGAGGGCTGAGGAGCTGTGAGATTTACCTCCTGCCAAACTGGCAACCTGTTTGAGAACACCATCAGATCAGCAGAGAGGGGAGAGGATCGAGTGTCCAATTGGCTGCTTTCCTCTCCTGAGTGGGGTTGGGAATCTGCTGTCTTGCTCTTAGAGGCCAGTTGGTAGTTTTGAACTCTAGCAGCAAGGAAGGGGGATGCAGGAACAAGGCACATGTGCACAGGGGGAGGAATGGGGTTCCACAGTGCCAGAGAGAGATGAGATGGACTTGGGAGGCAGGGACAGAGCAGGTACCAGTCACCCAAATTATAAACAACCGATTATGTAAAAAATAAAATAACTGCAAACATCTGTGCGACTAGTACTTACTTTGCATGTTTTTCTTTGCAGCTTCTTTTCTTTCTAGATGTTTCTGTGACTTCATGTGCATGTCAACTGTATGCTTCCACATGAAGTCGAGTGTGTGGGTACAAGCACGACAAAACAGCAATCCTCCATCCTCATAAAGATCCTCCGGATATAACTTAACCCGATCCTGGGCGCACACAAGATACGAGACATGACGGTCCTTGGCCTCTTCGTGAGAAAGATGGAAGCACTTTGGTGGTGGTGTAGACATGGTGTAATCTAACTAAACCAAAATTAAACCCCCAAAAAAACTAAGACTTCAATGAGAGCATCAGTGCATAGAGAGCTTTCCTTGGGATGCTTGATCCTCCAGTATCACACCACTGGTTTGGAAAAAAATTGTTCCGTGCCACTCTGCTCGCCCGCCCCACCCTGCACCCTCACCAGAGGCCAGAACAATTTTTTTCACCATGACTGCCAGTCCGCCAGGCCCACCTCTCCCCTCCAACTCCGAGGAACCACAGCAGCGAGTCAAGAACACACCTCAGGAGTGAGCGACAGATGCTGCCGACTGCCAGACATGATGGAAAAAAATTGTTCCGTGCCACTCCGGTCACCCGCTCCACCCTGCACCCTCACCAGAGGCCAGAACAATTTTTTTCACCATGACTGCCAGTCTGACAAGCTTTTTTTACAGCCCCATACATATAAATAAAAAAACAAATTACCATTTGCATAAAAACTTAACTGTTTGGCATATTCTGACTACTGCAAAACCAAGAGTGGGAACAATCCTCATCCTCACTAAGTAACATTTAATAACACTGAGCCACCATAAACATGTAAATATGCCCACACCAACCCCTTCCCATGACATGAGGCCACACATTTTGGTCCCTATAGGGTCAAGGACAGAGGTCCTCCTGACCTTCTCCCAGAAAAAACAAGCATTCAGATTCACTTGGGACAATTATGCAAATGGCGTAAAAACTTACCTGGTTGGCACAAAAGAAAGAGTGATTCAGCTCTTTTTTGGGTAAATTGATTGTTGCAGCAGTGATCCTCTGCTTCTTCTCCTCATCCTCTGCAGCACTCTGACTCTCACCACGATGGTCGCTCTTCTTTAGCTCGTCTTCAGCAGCTCCCGGTGATGCACTGATGTGATTGATGCCTTCAGCTCCTACTCTTGCTCTGTAGCCCCCCTCACCTGTCCATGCATATTTACCTCAGTTTAGCGGACCTGAGGGGCACCTGAGCTAAAGGAAAAGAGTGGGGACTTTCAAAAAAATAACCGCCTGGCGTGATTGATCCCCAGCTAGTGTGACGCGCTGCGATGTCACTAGCGCATCACATGCCAGGACAACAAAGCAGGGGAGTCTGTGGAAACAGGCGAGGAGTCAAGAAAGATGGAGTGAGATTCAGCTGGGGAGTCTGTGGGGAGTCGGGGACACAACATCACATCAGGAGGGATACCGTGGGCAGCAGCTACTGGCAAGTAAATGAGTTGTGGGGAGCGGGAGCTCGTATTAGGCTAATGGGCACAGTTTGGGAAGCTGAAGAGGGTGGGCGGCTCAACCATTATTAAAAATGTATGCGGAAAGCACGATTTTTGGGGGGTCCGAAAATCGTGCTTTCCGCCAAATAATCGCGGCCGCGATTTTCCAGTGGCCCTGCTCATGATTCATTAGCAGATCTTTATGAGATCCTGATGGCATTAGTAGGACAAATGTGAAAAATTGCATGTGGCTGTGGACTCATTAACAGCTCTTTATTATGCTCACCTGGTAGAGTCTGTCGGACAATGTAAAAGTGCAGACAGCTTAATTTTGGATTAGAACTCATTAGCAACTGTTTAGGTGTACTTGGCAGATATTACATCACACACCAGGTGAACATTAAATGTGTTAGAGGGGAACAGCACTGAATCTGAAGTCATCTTGCTCAGTGGAAGCTGTTTTTCAATATATTTTCTAATTCTGTAATTGTTCCATCTCTAAAAGCTTTTTAGTTATCCCAGTGAATGTTTCTCAAACACTCTGGTGTTTAAGTAACATTTTAGAATTATATGTAGTTTATATCCTTCTCAGCCTCAAAAGTCTGTAGCAGTACATGGATGCATTGTGCCAACAATGAATGAGCAAGCAAAGGTCATAAACAGGGACACTGGGAAATTGTGGGCTTGATTTTTGTGCTATTTCCACGATTTGTGAGCCCCCCTGCAATCCCAGTGTGATATTTGTACATACGAGGTTTTAGTGGGAGGCAGGCTACTTTCTTTTGGTTCCCTGCTCCCTGCTGCAGTGTGGTTCAGCGTCCTGCAGCTCCACCCTGCTAAGATGTGCCTTGTTCCATCCCCAAGGTTGTTCCGCCCTACCCATGGACACCACAAAAGGGGCAGAAACACTCAAAGAACTTTAAAATAACTTTTACGCACTTCCTATATTTCTGTCCCCCTCAGGTCCACGTAAGTCCTTTAAATGCAGCTTGTTTGGAGGGGGGACAGGTACTTCACTGGAGTAACATAGGAGCGAGTGAGGCCACAGAGCAGCAAGGAGTGAGCAGCAAGCAACAGGTTGCTCTGTGCAGGTATGAGGAGAGAAGCCACCGACCTCTTGTTTGTGAGAAACTCACAAAGGGGCTGTACAGTACTTTTTTGCTGCAGCAGTTGAAGCACTTGGCTGAGGGGGGTGAAAGCTGAATCTCTGGTAGCCCTGATTTGTTTTCCCTGGTTGCCCACCTTGTCCACTACTTTTGCCTGCAGATTTGTCCTGTTCTGCTTGCATCCAGCTATCTGAAGGACTGCCCAGCATGCCTGCCTGATCCTGGTAAGGTAAGAGACTTTTTAGTTGGCTAGTTTGGCATGGGAGAGGGGGAGGGGTGGTAGAGAAAAAATATATATAGAATGGTGCTGAGTGTACTTTACTGCATGTATTCTTTTTGTTCTACAAGCGGCAGGGGGATGGATCAGTTTCCTGTGGTCAGTCATTCATTGTGGTCAGCCAGCTGACACATACAGGAGATGTGGCAGAGAGGAGGACAGGCATGCTGGCCCAGAACAATTTTTTTTCTGCATGTATACCAGTCTGCCAGGTCCATGCCAAGCTCCTTTCACTTGTTGTTGATGGTCGGTGGAGGGTCGGGCCTGACAGACTGGTAGACATACAGAAAAAAAAAATTGTTCTGGCCTTGGGTGATGGTAGGCATGGGGTGGAAGCACAGGCTGGCCCAGAACAATTGTTTTCTGCATGTATGCCAGTCCACTAGGTCTGTGCCAAACTCCTTTCACTTGCTGTCGATGGATGGTGGAGGGTCAGGCCTGGCAGACTGGTACTCATGCAGAAAAAAAAATTGTTCTGGCCTCAGGTGATGGTGGGCATGGGGCAGACGTGCAGGGGTGACCCTCCACCGACCATCAACAACAAGTGAAAGGAGCTTGGCATGGACCTGGCCCAATGGCATACATGCAGAAATCAATTGTTATGGGCCAGCCTGCATGTCTTCCCCATGCCCACCATCACCCGAGGCCAGAACAATTTTTTTCTGCATGTATGCCAGTCCGCCAAGTCCATACCAAGCTACTTTTTTTACTTGTTGTTGGTCAGTGGAGGGTCAGGCCTGGCAGACTGGTAGACATGCAGAAAAAAATGTTTTCTGGCCTCTGGTGATGGTGGGCATAGGGCGGACGTGCAGGGCCGACCCTCCACCGACCATCAGCAAGTGAAAGGAGCTTGACATGGACCTGGTGGACCGGCATACAGCAGAAAAAAAATTGTTCTGGGCCAGCCTGCATGTCCATCCCATGCCCACCATCACCCAAGGCCAGAACTTTTTTTTCTGCATGCCTACCAGTCCGCCAGGTCCGTGCCATGCTCCTGTCACTTGTTTGTGATGGTTGGTGAAGGAAACAGGCTGGGCAGACTGGCACACATGTGAGAAAACATTTTTCTGGCCACTGGTGAAGACTGAGTGTGGGGTGAATGGGCTGGCTGGCACAAAAACATTTTTTGCCACATGTATACCAGTCCGGCAGGTCAGTGCCTTGCTCCTGTCACTTCATGTTGGAAAATGTCTGCAGTCTTTGGTCACATGGATTCAGGTAGAATCCATGCTCAAGCCCAGTGCCACAACAAGGCAACTCCAGTAGCTGAGGTCGATTGCAGCAGCACCATCCAGTATTCAGTGCAGTACCCTGCAGTATTTTGTGACATTGTAATCTTTCACTGCAAGGTGCTGCATCACATCTTGGCTGGCGCAGCTGGGTAGTTTAAGAGATGAAACCAAAAAAACCTTTTTTTTTTTTTTTTTGAACATACACAGAACTACGTGTATGGGGAAAGTATAGTGTTTGTAAGAATTGCAATGGGCAGGAATACTGTAAAATTGTGTGATTCAGCACATGTTTGTTGTGGACACGGCAGTGTTATGGTCTCCATCTTTAACACAATCAACCATTCAGATTCTCAGCTCATTTTTCTCATAAAAACAATATCTAGCAATTTGGTCCTCCCCCAGGCAATCAGGATTTTACATCATCTGATACTAATGCTGCAGCTTACACCAACTTCACCCATGTCGGTGTACCACACAAACATGGCTGGTGCCATAGATGTGGCACAAGCTGCCATAAAGTGAGCATATCACATCATTCATCGTCACATCAGTGTCTGTTCATAAAGCTGTTTATGTTTGTGATCTTTGGACAGGTGCACAGAGGAAGGGAAGTTGGGGCATAGCAGGGAAATGTTATAAATAGTAGAGATTCTAATTATATATCCCTATATCTATAAAATAAACAGTGGTTGTGGGTCAGATTGCTGTCACAAAGGCAGAAGGAGGGTGGGTTGGATAACCAGTGCAAGAGTACTACAGAATGTCTCAGCCAAGTGCAAAACATCCATGTCTTTCTCGTGAAGAGGTGAAAAATCGACACCTGTCATACACAGTTCATGCCACTGATTGCATCAGACTGTATCCAGAGGACCTGTATGAGGATGGTGGTAAGCTGTTCTGCAGATTCTGCTGCCAGACAATCGACTACCTGCGGAAGCACACAACTGATCTTCACATGAAAACTCAGAAGCATGTTGAGAGAAAAGCAGCAGCACTGAAGAAAAAACAAGGTAATCCTATTCACATTCATTTAGTTTTTAATGTAACTATCTATGTGTAGACTATGAATGGTAAAAATGTTTTTTTTCCCCCTTTTGTTGCAGGCAGCACCCCTAAAAAAAGGTACTGACCATGGCATTTCTGGATATCTAGAAATGTTCATATTGTGTTAGATTAGAATATAAATGTGCATGTGTACTAATTTTGCTTTTTGTAAAAACAGATACATAAATCTAGGTGGAAATATCTTCTGAGAGGTTCAGCTGAAACAAAAACAAAGCACAGTCTTTTATATATTTTTTCCCGTAAGTACTTTTCAGTGATTTTTTGGGTTTTCTCCCTGTCCAACTCCTGCGCGCACATGATGTGGTACACACATGTGGAGGCACATGCATGCCCTATTGGACAGCCCACCCTACTAGTCGCTCCATTACTGCCTACCATCGGACCTCCATCTGATGACCGTGGGACTGCGGACGGGTGACACCACCCCTTTCCCAGGAGAGAAGAGGAGAGCCAATTCTCAGTCCTGCTCCCATCCTCCCACCTTTCCTGGCAACATGGCATCCTGAGGTCATTCTTGAACCCGGGTCACCAGTGTAGTATAAGGTATGGTGTCCAGTGCCTCAGCCCTCGGCACCACCAGGCCAGTAGTCTTGTATATTTTAAAGAATTTGACTAGTAATCTGACTAGAAGTGCAGACACTGATATTGATTTATGTTTTGTTTTTTGTTTCAGGTAACAGCTAGCAGCGTCAGCAGTCACTGACTTCATCGTTTACTAAAGCTACAACTGCTAAGCTGGACAGGAAATAATTTGTCATGGACTTCATCAAGTGCCTAACCAAAGCAGACATCCCCCTTCTAAAAGCTCCTGCATTTGAAAACTTCCTATGCAAATACACGAAACAGGGTGGCAGTCTTCCTGGGCCAGCTCATCTACGCACCACATATCTACAAGAACTTCGACCTCTGCATGAAGAATTTCTCTGGAACCAGATAGAGGACACTGACATTTTTGTAATTCTGGATGAGATGACAGATGCCTGTAGCCGTAGTGTGTTTGCCGTTTAGGCTCTGCCTCTTAAAGTCAAGGTGCAGCCTCTCCTGATTGGAGTTGAATTTCTGGAATGCGTGAACCATTCCACTGTCTCTTAGGCTTTGATACGGATCTTAAATGAGGAACAGAGTAAACTTCAACAAGGTGCATGCTGTTGCAACAGACAGTGCAAGCTACATGGGCAAAGCTTTCAGATTGGTTCTGGCAGGTATTTTACCCAATGCTGTGCATGTGACTTGCATTGCACACTTGGTAAACCTTGTGCTTGAAGTATGGTCAACTGTGCTGGAAGACCTGAACACCATTGTCAGTTTAGTGAAAAGGGTGTTCTGCCAGAGCCCCATGTAACATCATGAATATCTGACCTTTATGAAGGCCAAAGCTGGAATTGTACCAAAGATGCCAGTGTACGCAGTCATCACACGTTGGGGCTCTTGGGTAACAGCAGTGGAATACCTTTCAGAATACATGCCTGTCTTAACAGAATTTATAGCCTCTACAGCGTCTGATGCACCCACTTTTAAAAAACTGAAACTGCTGCTGGCCAGCAACCTCAATAAGTTGATGGCACAAGCTGCATTTGTTAGTGAACATTCGGCTGAGCTGGTGAGGCTTATTGAGGAACTGCAAGCCACTACTGTCCCACAAGGGCACACCATTTTTTGCAGATTGCAGCAGGTACACTTATTTCTGGACTTTTGTGTAACATCTGGAGCTGGTTATTTTAAGCCCAAAACTGTAGAAACGTTGGCACAGTGCAAGGAGGAGGAGAGAGCAGCATGCTTGGAATTGTTTCAGCAAGTAATGGTGGAAAGTTGGGGGAAGCTGCACAATGTAATCCAAGCCCACCCATCCATCAATATATTCAAATCTGCATGTGTGTTCGATCCACAACAACTACCAACACTTGACAAGGGCAAAGAGAACTATTTTAGAGATTTACCAGGACTTGCAGACATTTCTGACTTTGATTGGCATGTTTATATAACTTCAGCAAAGTCCATTCCAGCAGACTTCAGTATCTCTGAATGGTGGGAGGCTCAGTCAGAGTCCCAGCAAAAACTTGCAGTGCTTGCTAAAAGGTACATGTGGATGCCAGTTAGCACGGCTGACATTGAGAGGAGTGTCTCTGTTTATACAGACTTGCTGAAAGACAACAGGCACAATCTAAAGGAAGAAAATGTCAAACCTTTGTTAATGTTACAAAACAACAAAACATTTCAGTAATTTGGCGATGTGTCACTTATACCTTCATTTATTTTAGTCTATGCATGAATACGTTTTTTGGTCAGAATTGCTTTAATATGTTCTGTGCTGTGTTGGGGTTTGGTGCTCCTTCAGCTGTGAATATGTATAGGAGAATACACATCAGAATAAATATCTTGGTTAGAATTGCTTTAATATGTGTGAGGTGTTGGGAATGTGTGGTCCTTGAATTGCAAAGAATGAAAAATGGGAACCATACTGTTAATAAAAACATGCTTTATTTCCCTCTGCATTAATGTTACCTTTGTTTGGAAGTTAAATATATTTCAGGGTTTCTGTGTGCCATTTACTTGATTCTGTTTCATAGAATGGAGATTTAATAACGTTCAGCCTTAATAACTAACTTTCTATGTGTTTCTCCTTCTGTGTATTTCTTTTGATACATAAACCAAACAGAAGCATATATATTAACTTATAGATAAAAGATTTGCTGACTATTTGATGCATAGAGAGCCCACAGAACCCCCCACAATTTCCTGCAAGAAAAAGAGGAAAATCTCTGCAACTTTGGGCAAAATTTTCCACAATTTCCCAGTGCCCCTGGTCATAAACTACATTGCACAGTTCTAAAATGATTCTTACATGCAATGTGGGAACAAGAAATACCAACTAGGGTAATTAAAAGGAAGCATGTAGAGATGGAACAGTCAGTAATGAAATCTCAAACAGTATTTACAAATCCATTTTTGCAGAGGAAATTGCTTACAGATTTAGTGCAGTTCTACTGTAAGCTGATTTGGCTGTTTAGAAGTGATACTTGCTGCTCTGCATCTGTTACAGAGATGGCAGGTAAAGGCAAATTGTGTTAGGTTGTATCCATGACACTCCAGACATTACCTCTTTGGTTCCCAACCCACCTGATAGGCTAGTGATGCACATGTGGCCCAGATCAAATTTCGCAGCATACCTTGGTCCCAGGAATCCCCTTTCTCCAGTTCAACCTTTGCATCTGATGAGGCTACAGGAGTCCCTTGTGCAGCTAATTAAGACAAAGTAGGCCAAACCCCTCAGAAATCAGCAAGTAGCTAAATATTTAATAGTCCAATTGATCATGTGGTGATAGAACAGATGATTGTTGGCTAAAGGAATATTGTCTGATAATTAAGGAATTGGGAGAGAGAGAAAACATTAACTGATCTGAGGCTAATTATCTGGTTGCTGTTTGCTGCCTGATCATTAGCAGTAGACCTTTATTGGTTCAGCAATTGCTTCTCTCTCTCCCAGGTGTTTAATCAAAGTTTTGTTTATCTGCATGGTTTCTGCTGGAATTGGATTGGTAGTAGAGAGGCTTTTAATCTCTAAATAGCACTATCGTTGCTTACAATGACTGTAGATGGAGATGGGAGCTCACACTGATTTATTACAGACTGTTTTTTGATGTTGGTTTCCAGCAATTTATACGGACATAATTGGAAGTAGAGTTAACAGCTGGGAGAAATGATTTATTGCTGGGCAGCGTTATGGAGCATCTGAAAGCTGCAGCGAATATGCGCTGCCCCATTTCAATGTTCACGCACTCAGCTCATCCCCTTACCACCAGTGGTCCCTCTCCCAAGCAGAGTCCACAGGGCAGAGAAGGCAGAAATACACAGGGGGCAAAGAGTTACTTTCAGCAGCGGCTTGTAAGCTCATTGTCCTGGATGGTACTGGAACCTGTCAGTGTGGTTCTTCCTCACAAGTGGGGCTGCACAGTGCAGTACCGAACTTCTCCTCACCATCCCCTAGCAGCGGGTGGCATAGGAAAGCATAGGAGCTTTGATCTGGTTCCAGATGTGGTCCCTCTCTAGTAACCACTCCTCAGGGCTGTGTGTGGTCACAGAGATTCTGTTTCTTTTGGCCAGAGCCCCCAGAAAACACTCAACCTGACTCCATTTTGCCCTCCTCCACATGGCAGTGACCTGTGGGGGGATTGGCATTTGTCTCTGTCTACCTGAACTGCTCAGGCGACCCCTATTAAGCGACCAATGAGGGCATCCACTTTACAGGGCTCACAAGGATGCGAGGGATATCAAAGGTGATCAAGAAATGTGAGGGAAAAAAAATCATGGTACTGGCTACAATTTCGCCATAACCATTAATATTCACTACTGGACTCTCTGGGGACTCTGCCACCATTTTGTATGGCTGGTCTTCTGCAGGCTGATCCATCATTTTGCAGAGGGGTGCATAATCGCGATTCCTGCAAGCTAAGACTACTGCCTCAGCCTTTTATTAATTCCCTGTTTACAGTCTGTCTTAATGTTGGGAGCAGGTTTAGGTGATTTAGGAAGCTTTTTAACAACATTTCAGCAAAACACTGGGTTGAGGAGCTCGACCCCCCTTAAGCTCAGTCATGCTGACTGCTCCAGGGGATCTGAACCTCCACAGGAGGGACTTGCTACCTCCATCGTTTCTCAGGAAAATGGGTTGAATTTTTATTAATTCCTGTTTTTTTTTTTTTTTTTTTTTTTTTAACAGGCATTTATACCCCACAGGGTACAAGGCTAATACTGTCCTCCTTTTTCTCTTCACCTAGATAGTAAAGACAAAGAAATGCACCTCCTGCAGCACAGTCTTGATGCCCCACAACCCAGACCCTCAATGCCCAGCGTGTCTCCACAAGGACGAACAAGCAGGGGGAGATCAGCCCCCTCTCACATACCTGGACAACCAAGGGCCCGGTTCCTCTGGATGGATGAACCCTGGGGCTCTTCTCATCCAGACACAGTAAGCAACGGTGGCCATGATGGAAAGCCAGCAGAATTTCATGCTAAAGGTTATGGAGAAACTGGAGTCACTGAGAAATTCAAGGTAGCCTGTGTCACCACCCCCAACACTCACTCCAGGGTCAAACCGTCCACAGCCAGACACCCAGGAGGAACCCTTGCCTCCCCTTCTGGGGAACAAGGATGCAGGGGAGGCACCAGATGATGCTGAGGATGTAGAATTGGGGGACGTGGATATGGACACCACTCTCGAGTCACCTTCCCTAACTTCAAACTTTGCTCATTCAACCTCATTCCAGGCCTAATGAGGGCCATAAAGACCACAATGGAGTTCGATGAGGAAACTCCCAAACCAGAATCCAAGCTGGATCCCATGATTCAGCAGAGCCGGAAGGTTAAGGACACCTTTCCTAGCTGTCCTGCCATCGATGATATTTTTTTCAAAAGAGTGGGAAGCGACAGAGACTGGTTGCCTGTCAGAGAAAAGAAACTTGAATAGGATATATTCAATATAATAAGAAAAGGCCAAGTTGTGGTGCACTGCACCAAGCATAGACCCTCAAATTACAGCACTGAGTAAGAAGACAGCGCTGGCAAGCAGCACCATTTCCCTCAAGGACCCCACTGACAAAAAGGTAGAGGAAATGCTCAAGAAACTTTTTGAACTCTCAGGCATGATAGCTAAGGCTGCAGTGATGGCGGTCTATGCCCCCAGGGTGCAGATCTGCTGGTTGGAGGAGCTCATGGAAAAATTCGACCCAAAGTCCAGCGAAGCTGAGCTCCTGGAATGTACTCTGGACACAGCAAAACATCTTAGTGACATGGCCATGAACTCTCAAACTGGAAGCTAGGGCCTCTGCCTTGGCAAACAGAGCTAGACGGGACTTATGGCTAAAGCTCTGGGAAGTGGATAATGAGCCAAAGGCACTTTTACAGAGCCTGCCCCTGAAAGGGGACAATGTCTTCGGGGAATGTCTCAAGGAATTCCTCAAGCAAAAAGAGGAAGGGAAAGACCTCACCAAGGACAAACAGAACCACCTACCTACTTGCCATCAGCTCATCGTAGATTTTGGGGGAATGGCAGATTCCAACAGACCAGAAAGCAGAGTTACTCAAGTAACTCCTTTCGAGGGAGAGGTCAGAACAACAACTTCCAGAGGCTATCACAGGGTGGCTACTTCACCTTCAGAGGGAGGAGTTCACACTTTGCTGTCAGAGGAAGGGGGGGAAGACAGAAGCAGTTCTGACTACCCTGACCAGGCTTCCTCACCGCCAAACCTTCTATTACCCTACCCTCCTGTGGGACAAAAGGTAATGCTATTCCATCAATGATGGCAACTAACAATCTCTGACAAGTGGGTTCTGGAGATCGTGTCTCGGAGTTATGCTGTCGAGTTTTCAAAGAAACCCCGTAGGGACAGGGTGATTCGGTCCCTGTGGTAGGGGCATTAAACCCCCCCCCCAGAGATGTTGTACTGTTTTGTTTTCATGTTGTCCTGTGGAATGAATGCTGTCCTTTGTCTTTTGTTGTCTTGTGTGTCTGAACGAATAGCAGTGAATAGACTGGCCATCTATTACCCACTATATATATATTAGAACGTACGTTTATGTTGTGGGGATATTAAGAAGTCTGAAAAGAGGACCTGCATATATCCTCAAAGGTTAAAATATGATATTTGTGAATTTTGCAAGGTTTGTTTTAAAAGTAAAACCATCTATTCATCCGAAGTTTGTCCCCCCCCCCCAGTAGTAACGAAATTAAGTAGTAGTTTGATTTCCTATGGTGGTAAGAAATAGATTCCTTTATTCATTAAACAGTGAGTTATAGGATATAGAATAACCAAACCAGGTTAGATTAGGTAATCTTTGTAAGGTTCTAGATGCTGTCTTATTATTTAAGTCAGAAGCACTTGGTGAATGTTTCTCAGCGCTTATCTGAGTGGTATGTTACTGAAAACACGACTAGGCAGCTCGTAATACTCCCAACGTAGTGTTATTTTAAAAAGTATCTGAGAAGTAATAAGCACATAAATGGAAAGAAAAATATTTTGTAACACACTAGCCGTTTAAATCCCGACGGCATTTTCTTCACGAATGTGCGTACATTCGTGCTGCTATTTCCTCCGTTTCTAAATCCAGATAAAAATAAACCAAACACAGACTGGGAATTCAAAACCTCTTGATTTTGGTTGAATGTAGGAACATTTGCATACCTTAATTCGGGAACTTGCATGGTTCTTGTTTCTTTTCTAGTGTCATAAAATGAGTTTGCTTTCACACTTTGAAACGCCACAGTTCCTTCAACTCTTCTACTCTCTAAGAGCCGGCTGGCGCCTCTCTACATTCTTTTATACAGGAGAGTTGGGGTGGATCCTGTCAGCGTTCCAAAGCAGGATTCAAACCTTGTTGAAAAGTAATATTTTTGAAATATGTGAAAGACTGTATTTTATTATATCAGTTTGGGATGATTTGAGAGGGATTCAATGTATAAAAAATAAATACTTTGCTGAAATATAGAATTTTTTATTGATTGATTGTTGCCAGGACCAATCCTGGCCTTTTACACCCTTTATATGCCAGAGCTCTGAATATGAATGTCAGATGGGATTTGGGTGCTGAAGTGTGAGCACCTCAGAGGCAGTAGTAGGACCACCTACTGCTTAAAGATGTTTACCTGCTTGAATTTACTGGCAATTTATTTTGTTTAAGCACACAGTTAGATTTATTTTTCATTATTCTTTAAAGTTGTGCTTGTCTGGTACCTGCAAATAAAAAAGCAAAGATTGCATTTCATCTTTGGAGCGTCCTTTGTTAACTCTTAAGCCTTCCACAGTCCCCCAACTCAAAGAGAAGGGCAGTGGCACACCAGGTACAGGATGTTCTCTGAGACCTGCTACAGAACAATGCAATATAGCCAGTGCTGGTCACCAAGCATGGCACGGGGATCAACTCCATTTTCATCCTTGTTCCGAAGAAAAATGGAGACCTCAGACCGATATGTGACCTAAAATTCTTAAACAGGTTTATCTCTACTCCTTGGTTCAAGATGGAGACCCTCAGGTAAACACTAAGGAGCATACGGGAAGGAAACTACCTCACCTCAGTGGATCTGAAGGATGCTTACACTCACATCCCTATCAGGCCCAGCCGCCAGCGCTTCCCCTGGTTCCACATACTAGGCCAACATTTCCAGTATCAAATGCAGGCCTTCAGCTTCATGTCAGCACCAAGGGTGTTCACCAAGGTGTCCATCATCCTAGCAGCCAGGTTAAGGGAGCGGGGAGTGAATATTATCCCATATCTGGACAACTGGCTGATATGATCTTGCAACAGCACCCAGTCACAGATAGACACAGAACTGGTTCTATCAGCACTCTCACAGCACAGCTGGGTGATTAATCTGGACAAGAGTTCCCTGCCCCCATCTCAGTGCATAGAGCATCTTGGGGCAGAAATCAACATGGCCAAAGGGAAGGCAAGGCCATCAAAGAAATGCATAGATTCAGTGATCATGGTAGTTCAGAGGGGTTCAATGTGATAAAGGAGAGTCTGAAAGATCACCCATCACATAGACCAAACAAACTTGAGCCCATGGTCAAAAGGGCGATGGATATTGTACTGACTGTTTCAAATAGCGATGGTCACTGCAATACTTAACCAAAGCACAAAGAAATCTTTTTTTGCAGCCCCTCACACCCTCCCCCTTGTGGGGGGCAAGCCCCCTGCACCCCCAAACTTAAATAATCAACTCTGAGGGGAGTATGGACCAGAGGCAAGTTATTAGATTTCAAAATAAAAAAAAATTATTCTGCCTCTAGCTGGACCTGAACCCGAGGCTGCTTACATTGCAAGCAGTGGTGTATACCATGCAAGCAACTTGGTGGGAATCTGCCTCAAACAATACTATAACCTGCAACAGTGAGTACATCTCCTTGCTGTACTTGCTATACAGGATATAGCGCTGTAGGTAGAGTGCTATTATTCAGTCGCTCAAAAGTGCAATGCTCAATAATCAGCACTCTACATGGGTGCTACCGTTCGAACACTGCAGTCCTCGCTAAAACCAACAATGGGCCTAGTGGCGCAGGCCCTCAGCTGCATGGCATCTTGCTTTGACTTGGTATCCTGGGCAAGATAGAACATGTGCCCCTTGCAAAGCTGTGTGCTACAACAGGGCTCTCCATCACAGATTGACTTCAACAAGGTTTTTTACTTGCTGGAGACAGTCAGAAGCTCCTTGAATTGGTGGATGCACTGCCCACATCTATCAAGGGGCTGCCCTCTGGAGCTATTTTATGAGGTGACAGTGAAGACCGATGTCAGCCTGTCAGGTTGGGGAGCATGCATGGCCAACTCCACAGCCAAAGGCTGATGGACACTGGCAGAGGCACGGTTGTCCATCAGCATTTTGGAGATGAAGGCAGTCTTCCACACCCTGAGGGCATTCAGGGATGGCATCACCAGTCGGGCAGTATTGGTGAAGTCAGACAACAGGGTCACTGTGGTATACATAGCCAAACAGGGTGGAAAGCACAGCTAAGCCGTGCTCAGCGAAGCAGCCAGGGTGCTGAACTGGACCCAGTCCCATCTCACTCACATTCACGCCATCCACCTAGCAAGTAAGCTCAACATCAGGGCAGACTGGCTCAGCAGACAACAGGTGCACCCAGCAGAGTGGCAACTGCATCCAGACCTATTCATCCTGATACAGCAGAGGTGGGGCCAGATTCCCATAGACCTGATGGCCTCCAGGTCAAATACACAGGTCAGAGCATACTTCTCCAGGTACTGGGAGAAATGGGCCATGGGAGTAGATGCTCTGTCCCAAACGTGGGATCAGGATCACTCCTACGTATTCACTCTGATCCCAGATTCTCCAGGTGCTAGCAAAGATCAGACTATCCCAGAGACAGATCATACTCATTGCACCATACTGGCCATGGAGGGCCTGGTTTGGCTCAGCGATAGCCATGACAGTGAACAGATGGATCATCACATTCAGGAGGGACATGCTGTTCTAGGGCCCAATGATCCACCCGGCCCCTCACGCCCTAAAGCTATTGGCCTGGCTCCTGAGAGGCAGAGACTGCTGACTGCCAGGTTACCATGATTCAGTCACAGCAACCATTCTGCAATCGAGGAAGCCATCTACCACAGCTTCTTATGGTAGACAGTGGAACATTTTTGCAAATTGGTGCAAGTCCACACATCTCAACCCCATGCAGGTGGACATGCCTGTCATTCTGTTGTATATACAACAGGGCCTAGATAACGGACTGTCCACTTCTTCCCTGAGTGCAGTTGTTGGTGATAGGAGCAGCGAGGGGAAAAGTTGGGCATTCACAGCCTGGGGCCCATCCAGATGCTGGCAGATTTCTTAGGGTTGCGGAGAACATTCTCCCTCAGATCTGCACGCCAGTAGCCCCCTGGGACCTAACCATGGTTCTAGACTCCCTAAGGGAGAGACCATTTGAACCCATGCATCAAGTGCTGATTTATTGGTTGGGCCTCAAGACATGCTTCCTTATGGCCATCTGCTCGGCTTGCAGAATTAGTGAATTGGGGGCCTTGTCCTGTAAAGAACCCTACACCATTTTCACTGCCCAAGGGGTGTTCATGAGAATAGTGCCAGCATTTCATCCCCAGATCATGTCTGCATTCCACAGGGACCAGTCAGTGGAATTGCCCACATTTTTTTGCACAAACACAACAGGGGGAGTTGAAATCCCACCACCCCCTAGATGTGGGCAGTATGGTATCTAAATACATCACATGAACACAGCCAATCTGCAGATTGGAAAGACTATTTATAATAGCACAAGGCCACAAACAAGGACTGGCAGCTTCCAAAACCACCGTCGCCTCTTGGCTAAAGAGGACAATACAGGAGGCGTGCAAAGAAAAGGGCCTTACACCCCCAGCAGTGATAAAGGCCCACTCTACAAGGGTGGTGGCTACTTCTTGCACAGAAAGAGCTAATGTATCCATGGAGGATATCTGCAGAGCGGCAACCTGGTCCACTGTCCATACATTTGCGAGACATTAAAGACTGGAGACATTGTATAAACAAAGAATGGACTTTGCCAGAAAAGTTTTGTCCACAGTGGGCCAAACCAGCTACCCCCCGATGCCCTGTCCCACCCTGAAAGGATGGTGTAACTGCTTATTATAGTAACCCAAGAGGTGATGTCTGGAGTGTAATGGATACAACATAACACAACTGGGATTTACTCACCTGGTAAAGGTGATTGCATTAGTTGTATCCATGACACTCCATGACCCTCCTTTCAGGGCAATCATGGCAGGAATACTTCATGCTGGATAGTTGCAGTGTGTTTAAGGACTCTGAAACTAAGACATTTTGAAGTATCCAGTTATTCAGTCTGAGTGTTTCATTTCATATGTCGGTAACACTAGGTGACCGAAGCTAGAATTGTATCAATAGGAAATAAACAGAGGATACAGTGAAATTTCTAGCCATGTTTTTTATTATTCTATATGGTTCATGGTGGGGACTAGAGGGTAAGGGGTTTTGGCCAGAAACATTGTTTCCTTTCAGCTATGGAAGAATTGAACTGGAGAAATGGGATTCCTGGGACCAAGGTATGCCACAAAATTTGATCTGGGTCACATGTGCATCACTAGCCACTAGGCGGGTTGGGAGCCCAAGAGGTAATGTCTGGAGTGTCATGGATACAACTAACACAATCACCTTAACCAGTTGAGTAAACACCCAATAGGGACCATCCAGAATTCAGTGTTAGTTTTACTTTTTCTTGACTGCGGTCCTTAATAGGAGATGGACTGCAAAACATCCATTCTAAGGCCTGACTTGCTGCTTCCTACAAAGATTTGTGATTTGTTCTGTGGTTATTTTGAGTTGTGGTGTGTGGGTAGTTAAACAAGGAACAGCCAAGCAAATTTAAGTTCAAAACTGGTTTTATTTACATGAATATACAGTACATGTATATGATATATCTCTCTCACACAGGCATGCGCACAGACACATGCAGTCACACTGGTAAACATGCCTACCTATTAATATTCAGCAAAATCAACACATCTCCACCCAAATTCAGATATCTAGCAAAGCCTCATGGCTATGACAGGGGGGGGGGTCTGTGATCATCCTAGCTTGGGGTGCAAGGAACCAGGACTCTTCCAGTGTAGTAAAATGGTAACGGGTCCGTGATCATCCCAGTGTGGGGCCAAGGACTTTCTGGTGTGTGTGTGTGGGGGGTGGTGGCTGTGACCCACTCAGTGTGTTTTGGGGTCAAGATCCTCCTAGTGTGGGGGTGCTGACCATCAAGAGTTGTTTTTGTGCCTGTGGCCATCTCAGTGTAGGGCATAGGGCCTGGGCATCTACATATCACAACCTTTACAGAGAGCAGGTCAATGCAAGTGTTGCTGGATCCACAAAGCTGAATATTAAAATGTCTGATGTAGTCACCTTTCACTTAAGTGGAAGGGGAAAGTAAGAACCTACTCTTGAGTACATTTGCAAATTCTGCTGCAGAAGTTTAATGGCATTTTTTTTTTTTACACCTTCAGTTTTAAGAAATGAATTGCACATATTTGTCGGGAGCCACAAAGAGAAAGTTTCAACAGCACTGAAATGAAGACACAAAGTGGCAAAGAGGTGCTACTGAGAAATTTTTTGTTACTACCCCATCACGTTCATGTGAAAGCCTAGGAAGCAGAGCTGATCTTTAAAGAGCACCTGAACCTGGAGCAGAAGTTCCTGCAACTGCTGTAATGGAAGAAATGATGTCCACCTGTGAAACTATCACCCCAGGAGCTCTGCCTTCAGAGGAGACCAGGGGCTGGATTCACAAAGCTTACAGAAGGTGCAAAACCTTCCCTAAGTCCACAACACTGCAATAGCTACAGAAAAAAGGGGAGTTTGCTCTATGGCACTTGCCCAATTCACCAATGATGTAAAGATGGCTATGGACAAGGGCTTGTGTACAGGGGCAGTCTGCTGACCTAACAAAGGCATTTGAGCTGGTGAACCAACACTTGTTGCTATCAAAGCTGGCTAGACTTGGTTTCCCCTCATGATTCTACTTCCTGGTTTGCCAGCTACCTTACTGAATGAAAACAATTTGTGCAAATACATAACTTCAATTCTAATCTCTCCCCCACCACTGTTGGGGTCAGTCAAGGATTAATTTTCAGTCCATTGCTTTTCTCTCCATTTATCAACAAGTTGCCAAATATGACTGGTTCCAAACTTCCTATTCCACCATTCTGTATGCTGACAACATAGTGCTGTACACCAGTGCCAAGGACATAAACACCATCAATTCTAATCTAAAGACAGACTTTGATCTCCTACAAATGTGGTTAAAACATAAACTCCTGTTCAACACCAATAAGACAGTTGCCATACTTTTTGGCTCAGCACCCAGGGTCATGGCCAGGCTGCAGGCACAGAGAAAGTTTTGACTACAGAGGTTCCACTATCAAAGATACCCAAGAGGAACCAGTTATCAAAGAGTGTGAGCAGATTCCTGAGTGCAGCAACCTAGCACAGCCTTATAGCAAAGACCCTGCAGAGTGGACATCAGTAAATGAAGGTATGCAGAATTACTTCACATACAATGCAGTCGATCAGAATATTGGTGAATTTTCTAAATCAGTGCATTTTTATAATGAGGAAAAACATTATTTGTCAAAAGATCTTTTGTTTCATGTAATGTTAAATGGAGAATGCAGGAAAAGGGACTGGTTGGTATATTCTCCTTTAACTGGAAATGTGTTTTGCTATGTCTGTAAACTCTTCTTCCAGGAACAATGCTTGGAGATTTGCTATTCGCAAAAACCTCTGCAGCTGCAAAAAAAAAAAAAAAACACTACGGACTGTGGAAAAAAGTGCAGCTGCAGAAGTTCCTGAGGGAAAAGAAGGTATGAGATAAGTAAGGCACAGTCCCTGAAAGACTATTCTCAACCAGTTTTTTTCACAGTTGCAGAAAAAATGTTATACACTGTGGAATGATGTGTAATTCTCCCTTAGCAAACTGCAGTAGTGCCCCAACTATTGGAATCAATTAAGGCGCAGGTGATCCACAGGTAATAGTATTTCAGATAGTATAGCAGTGGCTGATGTTACAGCAACAAAAGCACACATTGCCATGATACAGTATGGCAACAGGCAGCAACCACCAGACCCAGTGCAGCCCATGACAGAGCACCACAGACAGTAGAGCCTGACCAACCAGCAGTGAGTGCCACCCCCGCAGGCAACAAGATCACCCCAGGGAGGGACGATCAGTAGTGACTGTCAGCCACTGTGGTGCTATGGTATTGTTGGTACTTGTGGTGCTGCAGTGGTCCCAGTTGAGGGACTGGTTGCAGGTATCTTTGTGGGTGCTGTCAGCCTCATACAATGGCAGCAGTGTTAATATCTGCTGCTTCAGCTACATGGATTTACAATTGCTGTGCCTCCTCAGCCATTTTCACAGCTGTGGATTCACAGCACTTGCAGGATTCCTGCAGTTGTGGGACTTTTTGCAGATTTCCCTCAGCTGCAGGATTTTCTTTAAGAATATAGTGCAACTGCTTTTCCGCAGTGCTGCAAGCCTTTTTCCCCGCAGTTGAGGGATTTTTACTGTTCTTTGAGACTCCTGCCCCAGGAATGCACCTGCCACTGTCCATACTGTGCCCACCACCTGCAAAAATATCATCCCAGGAGTTTTACCTTCAGAGGAGACAAGGAATGCACCTGCCACTGTACGCACTGTGCCCACCTGCATATATAACATCATTTGCAATTTAGCTGGATCTCCTGAAATTTCATTTGAGGATCTTGGAACTTGGCCAGACACACTAAGGGATGAGGTATGAGTGTCATCTGTGAAACATGGACCTGTGCGAGTCATACTGCCACAATTCCCAGTAAATGAGAAAAAGGGAATATTTACTGCAGAAAATTATTTTCGCACTCTGCCCAGTGGTGAGAGAGTGCACTTGGTTGATGTACTCTGTCTCCAAGGATGCACTGTTCTGCTTTACCTGCAAATTATTTGGACACTCAAATGATCTTCTTCAGACTGGAAGTTATCGGGCATGGCGAGAAATGTCCAAGGCTTTAAGTTCCCATGACCGTGCACCAGAACATGTAGCAAGCATGATAAAATGGAAGGAACTGGAGAAAAAGTTGAAGAGTGGCCAGACACTGGATGAAAATAGACAGCTGCTAATAGAGAAAGAAATAATACACTGGCGTGGAGTCTTGGAAAGTATCATAGCAACTATTCAATTCTTGGCTGAGAGGAACATGACTTTCTGTGGCACAAGTGATGTGCTTCATAGCCAAGGCAATGGACATTTTTTGGGTCAGGCTGAACTCCTGTCAAAGTCTGACCCACTCATGGCTGAACACATTTGCTGGATTCAGAATAAATAGATAATGGGCCACTATTTGGACAAGGACATTCAAAATGAAATAATTCAACTAATTTCAGGCGCAATTATAAGGGCCATTGTAGTACAGATACAAGAATCCAGATATTTTTCAGTGATCCTGGACTGTACTCCTGACATTAGCTGCCAAGAGCAGATGACACTTGTTAGACATGAGGATGTTTCAAAAAAATGTCACCACCATCAAAGAACATTTTGGGGGGGTTCATACCTGTAAATGACACAACCGAAGAAAAACTGACAGACTCCTTTCTTCAGACTTTACAGCAAGATAATCTGGACATCAGCAACTGTCAGGGGCAAGGATATGATAATGGGAACAACATGAAAGGCAAACAAGCTGGTGTGCAGGCTCGCATAAAATAATTAAACTGCAGAGTATTTTATGTGCCATGTGCCTGCCACTGCCTGAACCTAGTCAACGATGGAGCCCATTCATCAAGACATGCTGTCTCTTTCTTTGGTTGCTTGCAGAAGGTCTACAATCTTTGCTTGAAATCACCAAGCTGCTGGCAAATACTGAAAAAGCATGTTCATATAACTCCAAAGCCACTTTCTAAGACTCAGTGGGAGTGTCGGATAGAGTCTGTAAAAGCACTTTGCTATCAGCTCAAGGAATTTAGGAGTGCTTTGCAGGAGGTTGTGGAGTCTGTAAGGACCAAAGATGCTGCAACATATGCAGAAGCAAGGTCACTTTGTGCTGAACTCTCATACAAATTCATTGTATGTCTTGTCATCTGGTATGATGTCCTGCTTGACGTGAACCATGCAATCAAGATATTGCAGAGTGCTTCAGTTGACATTTCTGTCTGTGTGAAGGTGCTTGCTTCAACCACTGACATACTTGAAAAGTACAGAGAGAGTGGGTTTGAACAGGTATTGGTACAGGGCTCTAAGACTGCTGCAGAATTGAATATCCCAACTGAATTCCCTCAGACAAGACACAGAAAGGTCAAGAGACTATTTGATTTCGAAGGACACAATGATGCAGTGCAGGACCCAAAATGCAGTTTTCAAGTTGAGTTTTCAACACACTGCTGGACACCACACTGATGTCTTCTATTGAGCGCTTTCAGCAAATGACACAGTTTGCTAAAACATTTGGATTTCTGTCTGATATAAAAGTGCTAAATGGTGTTTCCATAGAAGTCATGATACAGCAATGTGAGGTTATCAAAGAAAAAGTAACAGACAGCACAACTAACTACTCTGACTTTGATGCTCATGAACTTGCACATGAACTAAGAAACCTGGCAGGAATGCTTGAGAATGATACATCACCAATACAGGTGTTAAACTTTCTCCTTCAAAACTAGCTACATGAAATCTATGTGAATGCCAATGTTGTGCACTTTTTTTGACGGTACCTGTAACTGTGGCTATAACAGAACGCAGTTTTTTAAAAATTGAGGTTGATAAAGACCTATTTGAGATCATAAATGAGCCAAGAAAGACTGTCTGGGCTAGCAGTGCTGCCAATTGAGCACAAAGTTGAAAAAAGTCAACCTTATAGTAACCTTATCAATGAATTTGTCAATAAAAAAGTTTGAAAAGTCCCTCTAAAGCTTTAAAACTCATATGCACAACTTCATTGCAAATACAGGGGTTGAGCTTGCCAAATCCCTTATACAGCTTAGAATGCAGGAAAACTGTAGTCTTCTTCCAATTGGTGAGATCCCCAGTAAAACCCTATGAGCTTGTTATTGGTTGGAGCACACTAACTAAATAATGAAGCCAGGAAGTGGTTTACCCACAAGACTGAGAAAGCAGGGGGACATCAGCTCTGAAGGGCAAGATAAAATGTTTTTTCCTGACTGATGGAGGAAGTCACTGTGCCGTAGTGGTCAGGCTCAATCATAATTCAATTGAATGATGAGACCAAGAATCCTTCAACAAGTTACAAGTAAGTATATTGAGTGATATGGAAAAAATTGCAGATTTTAATGCAGCAGAGTGGGGGGGAGGGGGTTGGAGCAGGGAGAGCACTGGTTCATTAACTACATGCTTTTGGTTGGACTTTGCACATTTGCACCTTATATAGAAATATAGAAACATAGACTTTGACAGTAGATAAGGATCACTTGGCCCACCTAGTCTGCTCATTTCCCTACCTACTGGATAAGCTGCAGATCCTAGTTAACCAACAGCCTATTTCTTCCTACCCCCAACAAAAATTGCCTTATGTCTGTCCCATGCATTCTTGAATTCTCAATATCAAAATGAAGCACCTTTTGTGAGCAGTATCTTACTTTTGGGTGATGAGTACGATGAATTTTCTGATGCTTTTGGTTGGTCACAGACTGGGTGCCTCCTCACATTTTATTAAGATGCATTGTAAATGCAGGGGTTGAGCTTGCAAGATTCTTTACAATGAATTAATGTAAGAAAATCCAAATTAGCTATGTCCCATGTATGTACATGTTCTTCCAAGTTAGTGTTTGTTTTTTTGGAGAATTACATTTTGATTTGTTTTTTAGTTGGTCAGATACAATTTTTCAGTTTTATAAATGTGGTGGGCTTATTTCTAGGCTTCCAAAAGCGATTAAACACCCAGGTATGCATTAGCCCATATTTTATGAAATTAAAATACTATGCAGAAAGATTACTGGGGAAGGGGGGCCTGGCCACGTCTGTGGGGCCCCAGTCATGGAGTTTGCTGGAGGTCCCCAAAGTCCTAAAACTGGCCCTGCATCAGAGGCATGATTTCATTGAAACAGTATATACTGTAAGTAATGTGGTTATAGATTATCTTCTGATTATATACCCTCCTGCCTTGCACCACTGAATCTGTTGTGTAAATATGTAATAAGAAAAGCATCAATGATGCAGTTGTCCAACTTGTTTAAGGAAAACTGTCCAAAACAGTGCTGGTAATTACCAGGGTTGCAAAAACACTCAATTAGAACAACCTGTACACTATAGCTAGCCTTTGCCTAGTAATTTCGTTGGTTTCTTGCCTGTTTAGTGGTTTCTTGAACTGTCCTGGTTGCGCCATTTGGAAACTGCCGCCGCACCATAAGACAGAGTGTGACCTTAGTGACTTGATGTTCTTCCTGCTGTGTCCTGGAATGATCGTACATAATGAGCGAGGCACATTTTTATGGACTAAAATAATAATGTCCAATTTAGAACTCCTTGAGCTGTACTTCTAGCAACAACTCCCATTAAAAACGGAACAGTGTATGGTACTTAATTTTGTAAAGAAAGTTGTGGTTCTGATTTCAAGCATGCTCAGTAGTGCCCAAGCTCCGAGTTCAGGCATGCGCAGTAGCGCTAGGCACTACTGCGCATGCCCGAGCTCAAAGCCACAACTTTCTTTACAAAATTAACTACCTTACACTGCTCCATTTTTAATGAGAGTTTTTGCTAGAGGTACAGCTCAAGGAGTTCTATATTGCACATTATTTCTTTTTAGTCCATAAAAAATGTGCCCCACTCACCTTCGTACTTGGAAACTTCATTGACATCATCATCAGATCAGCCACCCCTTCTGCCCTCACCCTTCCCCTCAAACTTGGCACCCCATCCTACCACCTAAGATCTTGGGCATCGCTGGATTGCTTGGTTCTTAGAACCCGCATCCTTGCGAGTGATCGGGCCTTCACCACCTATGCTCCAAAAATGTGGAACTCACTCCCTGCCCTAACTCGGTCCTCTTCCTCCCATCCCAGCTTTAAAGCCTCCCTTTGGAACTTCCTGAAATTATCCTCCGCATGTCCCTGCACTTCGTAGCACACTAGCGCCCAGTATGCTGGGGGCTTCAGCGCTAATTGCCCTTTTCCTCCTGTAACTGGTCGAGTAACTAGTACTTGACAACCTTGCACTGGGCCCACTCCCTGTCCTCCTGCCCTATTAGATCACCTAGCCCTCTAGTCTCTTCCCCCTTGTTGTTTTTTTTCTCCAGTGTACTTACCTAGTGCCCTCTCCCCTTGCTGGCACTTATTTCTTTAGTCCTGTTTGCACTGATCGAACCTGTTATGTATTTTGCTGTTAGCTACCTAATCCATCCTGTATGTACCATTCTGTATTTATCATGTGCCTAATCATCTCTAATGCTGTTAACTACCTATTCAGTCCCTGTTAAGCCTGTTATTTTCTGTATGTTAATTTGACTCCGTTACTGTTCTCGTATGTATCTACCTTGTAACCCTCCCGGGTCGCACCTGAAAATAGGCACATGGCTGTCTAGTGTGCTTACCCGGCCAACAAAAGCAAATAAATAAATAAAATGAATGAGTATTTTGGCATACAGCTGGAAGATCAGGGAGTTCATTAACATACAAGTTGCGGCTCTGGCCGCTACCCTCCATGAAATGGTGCCACCCTCTCTGGAACTTCAAATACTGATTCCTAATGAAAGACATGAGCTACAACAGAAATGTCAGTCTCTCACTGCAAGTTGGCGGGTGAATAGATGCTGGGAAGAAAATGGGGATTAATGCAGTTTTTCTTTAAAAGAAGATTAACTTTATAATGTCCTGTTCCTTGTGTTTTGCATCACTTTGCATTTCAGAAATGCACACAATACATTAGATGCAATTTCAACAAGGTGTGCAGACCTCTGAACAAAGACACTACGATGAACTAAGTGAGTAGACATAACGAATGTGTATATACTTTATTTTGTCATTTGGACATAACCTTTGAGCAAAATGCTCTTTTCCAAAGGTTCCATGTCTTGACAGGGGGACAGCACAGAAAGGTAGTTACAAAGTATGGTTGCACAAGTACAGAGACAAAAAATCCAAGAAATAACAGCAACTGGTCTGACTATTTACAACTGCTGGATATCTCTTATAGAGATGCAGCATATTGCAGTTAGCACAGCCCAAGGTACGTGGTGAGTGCTGTTGGTTTAAGAAACAAATTTAGCAGGAGGTAAAGCAGCCAGGAGAGGCATTGTCATTACAGTATTTCATATAAAGTCGGTGGTCGGTGAGGGGAGACAACACAGGCTTTCACAGCCTGTATGTTAAGGCAGCCAACAGGAGGCTTTGTCATTAATTCTAGTCAAGGAGGGGTCATTCTGTGTGCAGGACTGACCTAGTAAGAACATACTAGCAAGCAATGTGAGGGAGGACCGTACACAGAATAAGCTGGGAGAAAACAAGTGCACTAAGAAAATTATATTTGTGCAGGGGCAGTGGCAGTGGAGGGACTTAAAACAGAGTGCTGAGTCAAGAACAGTAGACAGTAGGATCATTGACAGACTGTGGCTATGAAAGGCTCAATTTCAAGGGGTGGCAAGTAGTAGGAGAAAATAGGAGTTTAAAACTCAGGATTACTGGGCAGCAGGGTAACAAACTGGAGAATGCAACCCAGGCGTATGGTTGCCACCCGTCCCGTTTCCCGCGGGACAGTCCTGATTTCTGAGGTCCCGTCCCATCTCCTGCCCCCCCGTGGGATGCCAAATGTCCTGCTTTGCACCCTCTACCTGGAATGGAGTAACTGGATGCACAGCATGATGTCCTTCATCTTTATTCTGAGTGTGTTTAGTTCACCACTCACCAGCAGGTGCAGCAGCAGCAGCAGCATTGTATCCCCCAGCGAGCCATCCCTATGGGCCACGGCGTAAAGTCACAGGCAGGGCGGGAGGTGGCGGTGACTCACTCGACTCACGACTGGGCTGCTGATTAGTTAATGTGGCTACCATTGGCCAAGGCAAGACTGGAATGGAGTCCCTTTGTTAGCCCGCTGTGGTTTCGCGGGCTTTGGTGTGGAAGGGGCCGAGGGGGGTCGACTTCCCATTTCCAATCAGGTCTGACTCTGCTGGAGTGGCGTCATGGCATGCAGACTAGTGTCTGCAGTCAGCCAGTCAGTGTGTTGGTGTTTCTTTGGTGTCCCCACCCCCAGGGTTCTCCATCAGGTTGGCTCAGCACCCGGCACCTCCGATGACTCACTGCTGCAGCAGAATTGATGACGAGTCATCTGGGGGTGTGGTTATCCACTGGCGGCATGTTTAAATGCCGGAGTCTCCAGTGGGATTTAGTCAGTAGGAGCCAGTTTCCTTGGACTGCTTGCTTGTTCTTGCAGGACCTGCAGATGCAGATGATCGACTGGAGGTGTGAAAAAAAGAGTGCTGCGCTGAGAGTGAAGACGAGACACTGGAGAGACTCTTGACCGAAGGAAGGGGCAGCGAGAGGGTGGCAGTCACAACAGGCTCTCAGGACAGCAAGGAGCAATGTGGGATCTGTTTACACCATTGATGCTAGGCAGCCAGGACCATCAGAAACAGCCAACTGACTGAATTTGTCTCCAACAACGAACTGAAGAGGAAGAAAGGACTGGAGAGATCTGTATTTGCTGTGGAGCCTACAGACTGTTCTTTTCCTTTCAGAAGGACAAGTTCACAATAAAAGAGCTGTAGTCACTGTCTGTCACTTGAAGTTGTGGTTGATTAGGTGGCAGCTGCCCAGAGCTTTATGATCAGCCTTCCTTGTTTGCCTATTGCCTGTCAGTCCCTCCCAGTCTGAACTACTGCTACCAGAAAGGTCAAGAGGAGGTTGTGGAAGTGCAAGCATACCTACCACCCAAGGAGTGAATTCTGCTGCAACAAGCCAGGTATGTGGGCTTCTAGCCGAGCCAGCATTTTTTTTCACTGTTCTAGTAAATTAAAATTAAATGGTATGTAATGTGGTGTGTATACTCAGGGGATTCAGAGGGATTGTGACTGTACTTGGCAGAATTCATAAAATTGGTTAATTGGTTAATTTTTTTTGTGTGTTTTTTTTTCTTTAGTCATTTGTGTTATTGAAGCAGTTGTTTGAGGTCAGTTTCTTATTCTGCAGTGTAGAGATGTTTTCAAGACATAAATCTGTACTTGTGCTGTAACTGTCAAACCAAACCAGACACTTTTTTTGCAAAACGCTGGGCTTATGAACAATTGGTACTGGCCCACTGTCAAAATACTGGTAGATTTCTGTGTCTGGCTAGTAAGATTTTCATAGCCCTGCTGGCTTGTACTGGAGAAGGCAACACTTCAGTATGTACACCATCTGGACCAGTAGAAATATCATCTGTAGTGCTGGTAAATTTCCGCAGTCACTAGCCCTGCTGCTGGCTGCGAAAGTTAATTTCGACCCCTGCGCATGCCAATCGACATAGCACTGATTTTCCCCTGGTGCCTGGTAGGTAGGTCATAGAAAATTATAGTGAAATTAATGGGCAAAGGGCACGCACAATTCATGCTCCCTCCTAGCAGAAAAACTGGTTCGCTTTTACAGCCTTCTTAATTGTTAGCATGACAGCCATAGATGCGATTGATTTTCCCCTGCTGCAGGTGTCTTGTCTTGTATGCCAAATACATTTAGGGGTTAGCCATGACAAACTGTGACCATTTGTGCACCATGTAGTTGTCTCTGGGCAGGCATATGTAATTTCTTTACAATAATTTTGAACATAATTATTGGGAAAAGGCTGGCCCGGGCCCCTTCTCTTGCATGCTTCTCTACTGAGAATGTCAGCGTGGCTCGGTGCCTGTAATCGGTGTCAACAGCTGTCAAACTTGTCATACTGAATGCTGCTATTTGTTCCAGTCCCCAGTGTCATATTGGATAATGCCATGAATGTAAAAAAAGTGGCATGTGGTGCCTACCAACATGGTAGCCTTTATCTATTATGATATACTGCTTGCTTAGCCAGCTGTTGTGTTTCTTGGCATGTCCGCTATTGGAATTATAATGAGTCATTGTGACAACATGCATGCCAGGGAAAATTACTTATTCACATACTGCAGATAAAACAAGTTGACTAGGCTGTGTGCTGAAAAAAAGAATTGTAATGTGTGCCAATATATTTCAGGGATCTGTGGTTACATAAACTGGAGCTACCAGTCTTGCCACAGATTTTCCTGAGATAGATTAATGTAAAGCTACGGTTTCTTTTTATCTCAAGTTTGTCGGAGCCCACATGTGCCCACCCACACTCATCCAGATACCACATGCTTGCCTATATTTACATTATTTGATGGCAAATAGAAATATTTTGAAAAGAAGACAGGCCTGATTCTCTGGTAAAATGTTATGGTGTGGTGGCTGTGGCTCCAGTTAGAATATGGTAGTTTTTTTTAGCTGTCTGTCATTGAGCTTTTATGGAGCATCACTGTTATGTTTATTTTGTTAGCTGGATCATTCAAACCAAGGCTCGCTGGATGTACATTGCTCCAGACACATGTCATTTGTAATTAGTCAATTGGAAACCCTGTTGAGTCATTCTTTTCAGTCAGCGTGTCTAGCTTTGTTTGGCAGTGTGTTTGTTGCATTATGCTTCCAACACAAGGGCCAACTTTTCAAGGCCCATGAAATAATGAGATTCCATGCTATTAACTACCTCCATACCTGTTGTTGTGGTGCCGTATTTGTCATATAACCTGTAGCCATAATGGCTGGCTTGTCTCTTTTGGTACTTTGTCTGGCTGCCATGTAAGGCGAAGTTGCACTGTGCTTTCAGACAATGATTGGCACACATGTTATAGTTTCTCCACAGAAGATAAGATTCATATTGCAACAGCTAATGTGTGTTGATTATCTACTAAAAGCATATTGCAACATTTATGTCAAATTGCACAGGTAAGTACCAGGGCTCAAAGAATGAAGTGATCTGCAGTGACTGCATCCTCAAACAGTAAGAGACTCTGCAAGTGGCAAGATGTGTGGAAGACGGAGTTCAGCTGGGTTGACAAGTGCAGTGACATTAAAGCCTCCTGCAGGTACTGTAGGTGAGAAATCCTGGTGTCACATGGGGGACGAAATGATCCAACAAGACATGAGAGCACCGATCAACACAAGACAGCAATCCAGCAAGCCAAACACAGCCATCTGATGACAAAGTTGGCCAGAACTACTAATGTGGATGGAACGGAGCTGAAGGTTACTGCAGCAGACGCAGCTGAGGTGTTCCATGCAGTGCAGCACAACATGTCTTACAATTCCTTGGACTGTGGGCTAAAGCTGGCCAGTCAGCTGTATGGGGACTCTGAGACTGACAAAAAACTTGCCTGTGGCAGAACAAAGGCTGAAGCCATTGTAGAGAATGTTCTGGGACCACATTCTCTGGAATGCCTTCTGAAAGACTTGCAAAGTCCAGGGATGTCCTTTTCAGTAGCATACAATGCATCCAACAAGGGCAGCATAAAACTATTTCCACTGGTAGTAAGGTATTTCAAAAAGGAAGAAGGTGTGGTTAATGCTCTCCTGGACTTCTATGAGGACCCAGATGAATCTGCTCAAGCCATAACTGACCAGATTTCATCTATTTTGCAAAGGCATTCCTTGCCATGGGCCTCTGTGTCGGCATATGGTGCTGACAATGCCAGTGTGAACTATGGGAAGCGGTCAGGCGTGTATACTAGACTGAAAGAGAACTGCCCATCACTTCAAAAAGCAAACTGCCCTGCTCACATACTTCACAATGCTGCAAAGAAGGCAGCAGCAAAACTGACATATGATGTGGAGGTGTTCATCCAAAAAATGTTTAGCCATTGTTCAGGGTCTGCCACAAGAACAAGAGATTTAAAAGAGTTTTTTGAATTTTGTGGCATGGAATATGAGTTCCTTCTGAAGCATGTGCCAACCAGACGGTTGTCACTGCTGCCAGCAATTGACAGAATAGTAAAAAATCTTGCTGCACTGCAGTCCTATTTCCTGTCACAAGGAGAGGATACACCTAGACAGATCTGGCAATACTTTGCTGACAGTGAACATGGGGAGGGCACACTTCCGACACTGCCATAGTGCTACCTGTATTTCCTTAGTGCCGTTCTGGTTGATTTCAATGAACACATAGCCACCCTAGAAAGATCACAACTGACAGCTATGAAAACATTTGCAGTGATGGCCTCACTTAGACAAAAACTTGAAGCCCGAGCAGCAGACAAGTTTTTTGGGGGAAAGCTTTGGGCATTCATGAGGGATATGAATACTGTATCCAGTAAAAAGCTGGAGACAGATTTTATCCTTTTCCTTGAAACTGCTGTCAAATACTTGGAGCAGTGGTTTGACTTCAGTGATAACTACCTAAAGAAAATGTCTATGCTGTCTTTGAAGGAACCCTTTGCCTTTGATGATTTATTGAATGTTGTTGCTGCCTTTTCTCTGCAGGAATCCTTAGATGCAGACAAACTCTTTCAAGACTATTCAGTCATCAGGCCCCTTATGCCAAATTTGTGTAGACTGGACCTAGCACCAGCAGAAAAGTGGCAAAAGATTTGTTCGGATGCACCAGAGCTGCCTGCTCTGTATCCAGTAATTGCACGTATCATGAGCATCCCACCTTCAAATGCTTATGCTGAGAGAGAGTTTTCTCTCCTAAAGAACAAGTGGACCGATGTAAGAAATCGTTGCAGGGTGGAATTGATAAAAGCCAAACTTATGGTCACAATAAACTACCGAATGAAATGTGGAGAATTCCATTCAGACATTATGTGGAACAGATCCCTTTTGCAGGCTGTTAAATTGAAGGCTAAGTATAATTTCAAAGCTAAGAAATGAGGTGTAGAGCTGTGAGTGAGAAAGAGGTGGAGCAGTTTTGAAAGGGGTGAATATCTGCTTTTTTTTGCTTGAAAATGTCCTTGCTGCTTGAAAATTGACTTGTTGCTTTACTATTTCTTTTTTTGTGTAATAAAAAATGCATTTTTTGCAGTGTTGCATTTGTCTGTTTCCTGATTTCAATTTACCAAAGGTTCTGAACACAGACAATGTTAATATTCCATGGGTGAACATGCAAAGACTGCTGAGTTAAGGCATACACGGGGAGGGCAGTGGCACATGACAAAGCATCCCAAATATCCTGATTGGTACCCTGTGTAGTAAGGACGCCATGGACCCGCAACAGCGGCGGCACGTGCAGTTGGCTGCCAATGGCCACATCATGCGCTTTTCGTCCCACTTTGGGCTTCTGAAAAGGTGGTAACCCTACCCAGGAGCAGGCCAAGTCCAAGCTACCAGGTGATAGTGCTACAGGTTCCCTGCAGCTACAGACCTCAGCCTTGGCCAGGTGATGTCTTAGTTCCCCCTTGAAAATGGGGAGGCTGTTAATGAGCAAAAGGCATGCTGGGATCTTATTTAGGCAAGAAGGAGCCCTATAGGCAAAGGACCATTGGCCAAGCACCATTTTTCTGAAGGGGATGGCAAGTGGGCAGTGAGTCTGCCCTCTAGTGCAGTACCCAGATCTACCTCACTGGAGCAGTTCTTTGAAGACCAATGGAGCTTTACCTAGGAGAGATTTCATGCCAAGCAGGCACATTTGGTATTTGATTCTGCTGGCAAGACTGAGCCAGTTAGTACACTCATAGAGGGAGCAGGTGTGTAGGAGATTATCAGCCCCTAGAGCCAGCCTGCAGGCCTTACTGCGGGCCATGCTTACTCATTTTAGTACAGTGTCAGATGCCGACCCATAGATCACGAGTCTGTAGTCAACAACAGACAAGATGGAAAAGGAGACTGCCAACCTGAGGGCCTCAGAAGTTAGGTACTGCCTGTGCCTATACAGAACTCCAAGTTTGGTGTTCACTGTTTTGATGACCTTCAGTTCATGGCTGATGTTTCTGAATCCATACTTCAATGCACCAAATAATAAATGGTGAATTGTACAGTAAGACAATTGAACACCTAATATACCTTTCTTTTGAAGATGGAGTTTCAATGAATGTCCAGTGAGTTGATTGCTACCATAAACTACAAAACAGAAAGTACATGTCTCTTAACATCTGCAAGAACACTGGTTTAACAATGCAGTGATGTGGTTGAATTTTGGGCACAAAGTTTTCCCCCAACATCATTATGGAGAAGTGAGACTGTTTACATAACCCTGTCACTATGGCTGTTTCTGTTGTGTCAGTCTAAATGATCATGTAAACATACTGACACATGAATGTCTGCTTTAAATATAACTGTGGATATTGCCAAGTCAAGGAAGACCATGCTAAACCAACAGTGTTTATAAATTGGTACCAATTTCAGTGTTATTGACATTTAGTCCAGTCTAGTGATGCAGCGAATTTAAATTTCGCCGGTGAAGTGGCCAATGCAGAAGGCTCACTTTGCCTTGTAATTATTACTTTGCGTTGTCATTCCGCCTTAACGCGAAGTAAGGCAAAGTGACAACAATACTGGCAGCACTTCATATACATAGTCACCAGAATTAATGTACATCCCCAAAATGCTACTGTCTTGTGTCCAGAAAATTCCCCAGTGCTGACAAAATGAAATGAGAGCGTAACAAGAAATGTAATGTCTCCCAGAATTAATGGTGCACTCAGTCATGTGCGCAGTGGTCACACAGTCACCAGAATTAATTTGCATCCCAAAAATGCTACTGCCATTTGTCCAGAAATTTCCCCAGTGCTGACAAATTGAAATAATAGGGTAACAAGAAATGCAAAATCTCCCGGAATTAATGGTGTACTGCAAACGCAGAGACAGATTAAGATTGCACTGTGCACTCAAGAGATGCAGATGCAAAGGCACAACACCTAACCAGTGCTCACAAGTCACAAATCCGAAAAAGAATACCTTTTGCCATGGGGGGGGGTAGTGCACGGCAGTAATAGACCATTACCATTAAAGATACCACAAAGCAGTATAAAAAATTCATGCAGGTGCAGTGGATAGCAGGTTCACACAGCTGCAATTACTCTATGGCACAATAAAAGGTGTCTGATTTAATGGCACTCATCGCGCGCACACACACACACACACACACACACACACACACACACACACACACACACACTACAAGTAATGTGTAGCAAATTGAAAACCTTGAGTAATATAACCAAATATTTTAAACAAACTGAAATTATACACTGCTGCACCACAACAATCAGCAAAAAAATGTAAAGAATTACTGAAAATATTACTGTCTGCACATTAATGCAATTGTACAAGAAAAATATAACCAAAACAGAAAGACTGCCTTTTTCTCCTAGTTAATGTACTACACCGCAGATATGCCCCTCCCCCAAAGCACACTTCACAGTACACAGATTGACTGTTCTAAATTAACATTCAAAATCCACACTCAAACAGTAAACACTCAATGATATGAGCACAGGAGGGTTCCTACAATAAATATACTAAATTGTGAGCAAAATAAATTAATCAAAAAGGCTTTATTAACAACTTTTAGAGGATTTGAATCACAGAGCTCTGAAAGGAAACTCTTCATCTTCCACTACACACACTACACAGAGCTGAGGCTGTGCAGAACAATGTAGAGCCCATGTGACCTGCAATCCCATGAAGCACTGCAAAAATCACCTTTGGGAGCTCAAAAACAAGACGAAGTACATTGATTTCAATATACTTCACCTTAAAACTGGTGGAGAAGTGGTTTAGAGAAGGTGGAATAATGCGAAGTCATTGTTTTCAATGGACTTCGCGATCCCCATTATAACTCGAAGTACTTCGCTTTGTGTTGCGTGTACTTCGCAGATTGCGCGTTACTCTGTAAATCACTTTGCGAAGCAAATTTTGACCACTTTACCCACCACTAGTCCAGTCTACCAATGTCCATTTCCATCATTAAGTGGGTTCCTTACAAGCATAAACCAAAGAGGTACTTCGTAATATTCCAGAGTACAATTTGCTTTTCTGGATATTAACTAAGCTGAAACAATTGATTATCAGTTTCATATGTTACATTAGTAATGAAGTGTGAAAATGCATATCAGTATCCTCACACTGAGTTGCAAAATGTTTATTCTTCCGTATGCTGTCCCCTGCATCATGACCTCTAAAAAAAGGTGCAGCAGTCTACCAATATGTGTTTCTGGAAAATGTTTATCATTGCCTCTGGGCTTGAATGGTAGTTTGTTATGCTACATCAGCTATTTACAAGACTGGGACCAAAGCAAAGAAATCACAACTGCAAGCTAACTGGGATGAGTACCAAGGACAGAGAAATGCCTGTAAAAATGCTATATGAGCCACAAAAAAGCCTTACTTCAGACAGCTGCTGCAAGCATCTGTAAATGATTCTAGAAGTTTCTGGAACTACATAAAATCATTTATGGGATAGGGTAGCAACTCAATGATAGTTGAAATGATGCTGAAGCAAACTGTAACAATATTAATACAATAACAAATGCCCTTAACTCATTTTTCTAACCTCTGAGACTACACAAAGCTAACTGGCCAGAACTCGGCTCCAACATCCTGTGATGAGAAACCTGCCTCCACATTGTTTAGCCTAAGGGTTGTCACCAAAACTAAAGTGCTACATCTCCTGAGATCCATCCCAGCTTATGGATCAGCTGGGGCTGATGGGCCAATACCCAGGTTCCTAAACACCCCTCCCCCCATCTTAGCTGCACAGGTCACTAGGCTTTTCAAGCTATCACTCTACACAAGCACAGTCCCTATGCCCTGGAAAACTGCCCAATTCATACCTATCCATAAAAAAGGTGATACTGAAAACATGAATAATTACCGCCCAATAGCCATTCTATCTGTTCTTAACAAATCCCTTGAGAAAATTATGGCCAACCAGGTAATGTAGCACATTCAACAGTATAAATTACTATCCACTTGCACAACATGGGTTCAGGAAATCCCACAGTACATCTATGGAACTCGTCCAATTCACCAATGATGTAAAGATGGCTATGAAAAAGTCCTTGTGTACAGGGGCAGTCTGCTGACCTAACAAAGGCATTTGAGCTGGTGAACCAACCCTTGTTGCTATCAAAGCTGGCTAGACTTGGTTTCCCTCATGATTCTACTTCCTGGTTTGCCAGCTACCTTACTGAATGAAAACAATTTGTGCAAACACATAACTTCAATTCTAATCTCTCCCCCACCAGTGTTGGGGTCAGTCAAGGATCCATTCTCAGTCCACTGCTTTTCTCTCCATTTATCAACAAGTTGCCAGATATGACTGGTTCTAAAATTCCTATTCCACTATTCTGTACGATGACAACATAGTGCTGTACACCAGTGCCAATGACATAAACACCATCAATTCTACTCTAAAGACAGACTTTGATCTCCTACAAATGTGGTTAAAACATAAACTCCTGTTCAACACCAATAAGACAGTTGCCATACTTTTTGGCTCAGCACCCAGGGTCAAGGACAGGCTGCAGGCACATCAGGGGAAGTTTTGACTACAGAGGTTCCACTATCCAAAGATACTCAGGAGGAACCAGTTATCAAACAGTGTGAGCAGATTCCTGAGTGCGAGCAGATTCCTGAGTGCAGCAACCTAGCACAGCCTTATAGCAAAGACCCAGCAGAGTGGACATTGGTAAATGAAGGTATGCAGAATTACTTCACATACAATGCAGTTGATCAGAATATTGGTGAGTTTTATAAATCAGTTCATTTTTATAATGATAAAAAACATTATTTGTCGAAAGATCTTTTCTTTCATGTAATGTTAAACGGAGAATGCAGGAAAAGGGACTGGTTGGTATATTCTCCTTTAATGAGAAATGTGTTTTGCTATGTCTTTTCTTCCAGGAACAGTGATTTTTCATGGTCGGGATACAGTGATTAGAAGAATGCCAGCTTCCGTGTCGAGGAACATGAGAACAATGAAGACCATAGGTCAGCGGCCCTAGCACTGCTCTCAAGAAACAGAACTGCAGGTCGGGTTGATGATGGAATTGTACAGCAGTATCAGAATGAGTGCCAGTACTGGAAAAAAGTACTAAAGCATGTGGATGCTGTGGTTCATTTTTTGTCTGAACATGGATTGGCATTTAGAGGTGACAACAAAATATTGGGTTCTACAAGAAACGGAAATGATTTGGGAATTATGGAACTTCTCAGCTAATTTGATCCTTTCCTTGCTGACCACATTACAAACTTTGGAAACACTGGTAGAGGATGCCCATCATATTTGTCTTCAACTGTCTGCAATGAGTTCATCGACCTGTTGGGAAAGAAAGTGATGAACACTGTTGTGGAAGAACTAAAAATGGCAAAATATTGTTCAATCACTGTTGATTCTACACCTGATACTTCACATGTAGCTCAGCTGACCTTCATTGTGCAATATGTGGCAGCCCATGGCAATCCAGTTGAACGTTTCCTGAAGTACATCCCTATTCTCAGCCATATGTCTTCTAATCTTGAAAACACTAATGTCCGAGGTTCAGGAGCTGGACATGGATATTAAGGATTGCCGTGGTCAAGCTTGTGATAATGCAAGCAATATGGCAGGAAAATATACTGCACTACAAGCAAGAATAAAAGAACACAATTCTTTGGCTGACTTTATCCCCTGCTCGGCACATTCCTTGAACTTGGTGGGATCATGTGCTGCTGCATGTTGCGTAGAAGCTGTATCCTTTTTTGGATTTCTGCAGGTGCTTTATACATTTTTTTCTGCTTCCACACATTGCTGGAATGTAATGACTGAGTGGTTGCCCAGCGCACTCAAAGTCCCAAAGTCCTTGTCTGTTACAAGAGGGTCTGCTTGAGCTGATGCATGTAGTGCCCTGTTCAATGGCTACTAATACTCCTACAAAGCTTTACAGGACCTGGCTGATGATTCTTCCAAAGGAGCAAGTGCAAAGATGGAGGCTGCAAGTCTTGCTGGCAAGATGGAATTGCTGAAAATCGCACTGATGACGATAATTTGGAATTCCATATCGCAGCGCCTGCATGCCACAAGTAAGACACTTCAGAAAATTGGCATTTTGCTAAAGACTGTTGTGGATTTATACACATCCTTGTCAAGATTTCTTCAAAGTGTACGCAGTAACTTTGATGACTATGAAACAACTGCCAAAAAACTTGTCGAACTAGATACATCCTACCGAACAGAGCATCACAGGCAAAGATGACACAAGCACATGTTTGATGAGGCAAGAACAGAAACCATCTTAACTGGCAGAGACAAATTTCATGCAGAGACATTCTTTGTTATAACAGACACACTGGCTAATGGCCTGAAGAGAAGAAAAGAGGCTTACGACATTCTACAACAGAAATTTGGAGTGTTAACAGACTTTCCATCGCTGGATAAAAATGAAATCAAAAAGATGGTGGAGAATCTTGTTGCTGCTTACCCTACAGATTTGGAGAATTCATTTCCAGAGGAATTTTTGCAATTCTGCTCATTTGTTGAGGATGAAGATGATAAAAGTGCTCTTAACCTGTACAAAGTGTTGAAGGTCCAAGGATTGGAGTCAAAGTTCCCCAATGTGGATGTAGCCTTTCGCATATATCTGTGCACACCTGCCACAAACTGCAGTGGAGAATGGTCATTTTCAACCTTGAATAGGGTCAAAAACAAACTGCGGAGCACAATGGACCAGGAAAGACTGAATGTCCTGACCATCTTATCTGTCGAAAGTGAACTGGCGAAAACGATAGACTTGATGATCTCATCAACAAGTTTGCGAATCTGAAAACACAGAATGAATGTTCTATTTTGTGTTTCTTTTTGTTCTGTTTCAAAAATTGTTTTAATGTTTTACATTATTGTAAAATTAAATATGCTGGTATGACACAATGTAACTGCAACATGATGGTGAGTGATATGACACGAACTGTAAATTTCATTTAATGTTTCACATTATTGTAAACTAAATATTGTGATATGATGCAATATAACAGTTATAAAATGGTGAGTAGTAGGACACTAACTAAATTGTGTTTTTAATGTTTTATATTGTAAACAAATATGTGTTATGACAAAGCTACATGGTGAGCAGTACAACAGTGCAACTGTATATTGTCTTAATGTTTTTACATTATTGTAAACAAATTAAATACAGTGGCATGACACAATGTAACAGTTACACAATGGTGAATGGCTGCGGCAAAGGTGAATGGTTGTGGTAAAGGGGCATGGACACAATATAACCAGTACACGATGGCTAAGAGGCATGGTTGTAGCAAAAGGTCATGACTGCGGTGAAGGGGACCCAGATGGTTCTTGTGCCTAGGGCCCCAGGTTGTCTTAATCTGGCCCTTCCTGAAAGTGACACAAATCCACCCAGTTTCTTAGTGACTGCATGGACTACCGTAAGCTCTGAAACACCTGTACCATGGCAACAAGACTAGTCAAGTCCAAATACTTCAAAAATGCTATCCTCACTATCATAAATTCCCCTTCTAAGTTCTGGAAGGGGGTTCATGCCCTCTTTATCCCTCAGTCCTACCTCCTTTCCCCAGTGCTAAAGGTTACTGGCAATCTTGTAGCTGATTCCCATGCTGAAGTTGTGGAATTTAACTCCTATTGTACCTCCTGTGCAATCGAACTGCTGAAGTCCCTGCCTAATTACACCTCCCTCCTCAAATGTCATGGCGGTCCTATCCCCCTCCCCAAAAAATGCTCCACTTCCTATTTCCCCGCACCACTACTTCTCAGTCTCTTCAATCTCCCCCACAGATGCTCTAAATTCCCTCCTCTCCATAAATCCTTCAAAAGGATCTTTCCCAGATGACCTTAACTCTAAACTGTACGCCCTCTCTCTCTCTCTGTCCCATTGCCTACCACCTCTCCTTAATCTTAACTCTCCCCTTCTCAATCTCTGATATCTCTACCACATGGAAGCATGCAGTGATCCTCCCCCTACCTAAAGGTGGAGACCCTTCATCCCCTGGCAACTATTGCTCCATCTCGCTACTCCCTACCGTAGCCAAACTAGAAGAACATCTAGTCCCCTCTCAACTCACCTCCTTTCTATCCAATGGGTACATGACAATTCGCTCCCGATTTTTCGCCCCAGACAACTCACTCCCGACAGTACACTCCCATGTCAGTACGCTCCTGTAATGATACACTCCCAGTCAATTCACTCCCTAATAAAATGTCTTTCATAAATATGTGTAATTCTCCCTTAGAGTCTCTGATTGGTTACTATTTCTACAAAAGGCCATTGTAATTCACCTGTGCTGTCATTCTTAACAACTGTTGCAGAGGAAGACACTGTGAATTTAATTAATCATGACTGGAAGATTTGTACTGTCACAGTCCTCAAAGAAAAAGCTGGTTGATGACCAGAATTATATTTATACATTCCATAAGACTGGACATCAGGAAAAAGCAATTTGGCAATGTGAACTTGCTGTGAAAAAAAATCAAAGCTGTGTAATGCACGCATTCATACCTCATCGTATGATAATCCAGAAATTGTGCATAGATTCTCACAGCGCACCCATGCACCAGACCCATGCGTTGTTGAGATGCATGAAGCTGTTAAGATAGCTAAAGAAAGGGCTGCATCAACACAGGACAACCTCACAAGTGCTTCTGCATGCCAAGGAAAATGTTTCACTTGCTGCACAGGGTAAAATTATAGATAAAAACCTAAAACGCACAATTTAACATGTGCATGTCCATGGAGCACCACCTAATCCCAAGGATCTATGTGCTCTGCAAATCCCTAACAGTTATACAATGTATAATCCCAGTGCTGATGGTATTGCAGTAAGGTTTTTGTTGCAGGAAAGTGGTCCAGGCAGCAACAGAATTTAGATTTGTGGGACTGATCAAACTTAAAAATTCCTCGAATGATGCAAGCTTTGGCATGCTGATGGTACTTTTAGCATGGCACCCCCTCTTTTCAAACAATTGTACATTATCATGGGAGAGTGGTTTGGTAATGTACAACCAGCAATATATGCCCTCTTACCAGGAAAAACTAGAGAATGCTATGAACGCATGTTCACCATGCTTAAGGAACTGAACCCAAACCTTAGTCCTGAAGTAATAATGACTGACTTTGAGCGTGCATGCATTGCTGCCTTTCAATCTGTCTGCTCCCCCTCCTCTAGTATACACATGTATGCTGATGATACTGTCCTGTATGCATCTGGCTTATGCTTAGCTGAGGTTACATCCAGCTTGCAGCACAACTTCAACAAGGTCCAGCTCTGATTTGCAAACCATCAATTATTCCTCAACACCAAGAAAAGAGTCTCCATGACCTTTTGCACAAGGCAGAGACTCTGTAGGCTTCCCTCCCTGCCCACTTTCTGCACTCTTGATAGGACTTCACTTGAGGACACCTCATCCATCAGATACCTTGGGGTTTGGTTAGACCAACACCTCAACTTCTCCGAACACATTGATGCCATCCAGAACAATTGTGCCCTAAGCTCAATGCCTTGTTCGGGAACCTCAGCTGCATCCCTCCTATGGCTGTGTCTGACATTTTGCTCCCGCTTTTTCACTCCACGATTTTTCACTCCCAAGGTCCCACATCCCCAGACAATTCACTCCCTGTTATGTTCTGCTCCCGCTCATAGCCGATTCACTGTATTATTCCATACTTTGTATCATCCTTGTATTTACATAATTGATTCTATTCTGGTGTTCAATTGAGCAATCATTGCATACAATGGTGTTGCTTCTGAAGCCTCTGTTTTTTTTTTTCTGAAAATGGTCAAGTTCAGTCTGTGGGAGGCAAGAAGAAGCTTATGGACACCAACAATTACATTTATACCCGCCACAAGCATGGGTTTAATGGAAAGTCAATCTGGCAGTGTGAGCTAGCAGTGAAAAAAAGAAAAGTAATGCAATGCCAGGGTGCACACTGAGAGTTACTATGGGCCAGTCATTACTGCAACATTCAGTGAGCACACCCACACTCCCATCCCTGCAGCAGTGGAGAGGGTAGAGGCACTTTTTTGTGCAAAGGTTCATGTAGTTTCCACCCTGGACAGCACTGCCCTGGTTCTATTGCACTGCAAAGAAGACATTTCTTTGGCTGCACAGGGCACAATGGTTGATAAGAACCTCAGGCACACAATACAGCTTGTGTGTGCGCATGGAGCACCACCCAAACCCCGGGACTTAACCAATCTAGTGATCCCACGTTATTGTACTACTTTTAAAACCAGTGCTGGATGTGAAGTAAACTTCCTCCTATATGATAGTGGGCCAGGGCCAGACAGAATCTTGGTGTTCAGTATGCAGTTGAACTTAGATTTCCTTGAGCAGTGTCCTTATTGGTTTGCTGATGGTACCTTCAGTGTGGCACCCCCACTGTTTCACCAAATGTATGCCATCATCGGTGAGGGCTTTGGTAGCATGCACCCTGCCATCTTTGCCCTTTTGCCAGGTAAATGCAGAGAAATCTATGAGAGGATGCTAGCTGCAATCAAAGAACTCAATCCTCGGCTTGACCCTAGAGTCATAATGACTGGCTATGAAAAATCAACTCTGCAAGCCTTTAAAACACTATTTCCTAATGCATGGCAAGTGGGGTGCTTCTTCCACTTTACCCAGTGCATATATAGGAAAATTCAGATGGAGGGACTGGGGCAACGAAATACGCAGGACAGCAAGTTTGCCATCAAATGTTGCTTATCTGCCAGCATTTGCATTTTACCCTCATGACAAGGTCATGGCTCATTTTGAGGACATCATTGATGAATCTCTGAATATTTTTTCCAATTGAACTTGAGCCTATTATCGATTATTTTGAGGACACCTGGGTCGGAAGGAGGAATTGATAGGGTACAGGACACAGAGCACCTCGGTTTGCAATTACGCTTTGAAATTGCAATGACACTGAGGAACAAAAAGGCCAAAACAAACAACATGGTTGAAGCCTTCCACAGGGGGATGCAGTCAGTTCTATCAATGACACATCCAATCCTGTGGAAGTTTATAGACGGCATCAAGGGCATCCCAAAAACACACAACCTGAGCTGCTGAAATTGAACTAATAATCGCTGGAAATGCATCAAATGCCTCCAAAAGGGTCTATAAGGACAATGGTTCCTGACTACAGTATGTGGTTGGGAAATGTGATGAGTGTACAACAGAGGAATTCCTATTTGGTGTGGCTCACTGTTTTGATTATTGAACCCTCGTTGACTGCATCGTCTGCATGCTCTTAAAGTTTTTACCTTAATAAAGTTGTTTTTAGGCATTCTTCACTTGCTCTGAACTTTGTATGGATTATTTCCTTTCACTTCCTTGTTTACTGGTACTCTGAGTCACATGACTCATCCTCAAGGTGACCAATCGATTCCCATGGCAACACATCACGCGATTCTTGGCGAGACTGAAGAAAGGTAAGGTAAGAAACTTTGCTAAACTTTGCTAAATGGTTATGACAATGTTTTCAATGCTCATCAGACAATGTTGCTGTTACCGAAGGAAACTAGACTGTGCTTGTTGCTTCATGCTGCTTTATCTTTTTTCAGTGTGGGAGACCATGTTTTCAAAGCTAACTAAACAATATTGCTATATTGGTGTTACTACTGTTACTGAGGGAAACTAGACTGTGCTTGTTTTTTCATGCTGCTTTATTTTTTTCACTGCGGGAGCCAATGTTTTTAATGTTCATTGCGGGAGCGAATTGACATGGAGTGTTGACGTGAGTGAGCAAAACAGACAGGAGTGAACTGTTGGGAACGTGATTCCATGGAGCGAAATATTGGGAGCGAAATGTCGTACTCCCCCTGTGGTAAGGCATGAGCTTGTCCCAGAAGATGATCCTCCCCATTTTTGACTACTGCAATGTAGTCTATGGTGCCACTCCAAGGTCCTCCCTGACCAGAATAGACACTCTTCAACTCCTTCTGCTGCTTTGCCCTTGATGCTCTCACTCGCACCCTCCAATGTGACCTCTATTGAGCCCTTTCCTTCCCCCTCCCCTTACAAATAGACACCTCTCACACTGCACTAAATTCATTGCTAAACACTGGCTGGGTGAACTCCCTTCATACCTCTCCCCCTCATTTATAACACCACCTCCTCCTTCCCACTCCCTCAGATCTACTGACACTCACACACTAACTGTCCCCCGCCGCTCCATCCTTTCTGGCCAGTCTGGGTACTCTCACTGTTTCCCTAAAAAATGGAACTCTCTACCGTCCCAAATCTGAGACTACTCATACCTGTTTTGCATTAACACTGTCCTCTCCAACTATCTTGCACCTAACTGTTCCTGTTATGGCCCACCTTAATTTCCTTAATCTTGCTCCTTTAAGTTTATCCCCCTTCAGAAAATTTACCCAATGCCTCTATTGACTGTACTGACTCTTGCATCTTCTAGGTGCTAGTTCTCATACCCTTCTCCCTTCCCCTACTCTCTTTCCCTTTTTCCCCTAGTCTTCACACTCCTCTTGCAGGGTTCTCAGCATCCTGAAGGGTTCCTAGAGTGCCTAGGCATGCCACCCTTTCTTCCCCCATCTACCTATCCTTGGCCTTCTAGGTCCCCTTGCAAGGTCCCCAGCATCCTGGTGGGTTCCTTGGATCAGGCTTCATCCCCCTCCCATGTGTTAGTTCTCATTCCCTCCCTCTCACTATCCCTCTATAATTACAACACCTAACTGCAGGAGAGTTTACAATCACTGAAACTTCCCTGTCCCCTTGCAGGGTTCATCACATCCTGAAAGGTTCTCTTTTTGGGTCAGGCCTTATCTCTCCCCCCCCCCCGCGGTAGCTCTCTCTCCCTCTCTCTCTCTCTTCCCTAATCCAGTCCCCTGTTGCCTTGCAGGATTCACTGCATCCTGAAGGGGTCTCTCCAGGAAAACGACTCCACACTCTTTCATATTTTCCATTTCCCCTACCCCTTATTTCACTATAGCACTTGTTCACCGATTACCATTGCACTTATTAATTGTTCTCACAAACTACATATGTATGCAACACTGTTTGTAACAACTGCCTTAATTAATTGTATGCTATGTTGATCTTTGTAACTTGAATGTAAAATGTCTCATCCCTGTTGTACCCCTTCCCCCCAGGTTGCACTGGGATTCAAGCAACCTGTTGCTCAGTGTGTCTTCCTTATGAAACATTTAAATAAGTAAATAAAATAAATAAATAAATTGTTCCAATAACATTCATAGATGAGCAACAAATAGGCAATCTGTTATAATCATTCATGAAGAAGTCTCTATGAAATCCACACATAGGGTCCATAAATAAAAACTGTCACTTATTTTTAATTTTGTACAGCAGGACTTTGTAAATTGATCCTTTTAAATAAGTTTAAAATAGGATTCTTAAGTAAACCTTGCAGAGTTCCCTTCTCACAGAACTCAAATCAGCAGTTAGAGCATTTGTATTTTAAGTGCTGAAAGACAAGCTGAAACAGTCAAATTACGAGGAATTACAATATAAAATTGTACCCTGGGTAAGGAAATATCTCCATGCAGCTTCTCAGATTTAGGATTACATTTGAATTTACAAAACATAGGAGTGTAGGAGGCGTCTATGGCAGTTAGCCCAACTCCCCTTTCCCAAATTAAGCTTCATTAGATTCAAGACGAAGAACCAGAGACACTTAGCCACTTAGTCACCGAAGTGCCATTCATCTTTATCAGTTCACATCTCTTATATTTGGGCAAAAAGATTTGGTTCTTCTAGATTTTCATACATGCATTTGGCTAATTCAAACTCAGGCATATGCAATCCATTATCCCAATCTGGTCATGCCGGCTATCTAAAAAATAAAAAGAGAAGCGCTCCACTGAGTATAGTATTTTCTTAAACATACAATGCAGAGATACTCAGACCCCAGGGAACTTTATCATACCTGTTAAAACTGTAAAAAAAAAAAAAAAAAAAAAACACCTTCTTGCAATTAGTGCATTCAAAATTCAGTGCAGTTCAAGCTCAATCTCGTCATCTATCCATCTCTCCTCTCTGTAGGGCTTTATTCCACAGCGTTACACACCATCTCCAGCCATGCTCACATGCCACTCCAAATTCAGTAAAAGAATGAAAAGTGGCCCATTCATTGTTGGACTTCACCTTGCTCTGCATACTTTATACTGTACATACTTTATATGTACAGCACGCTATTAATAGGAATGCCGGTTGGACTCCCGGAACTCCTATTGCTCTGCACTGAACAAAAGCAAAATTGCTAGCTAAATAGTTTCAACAGGTAGGAAGTGTACTAACTAAAACAAGCCTAGCAGAGAGTCCTCGTGTTCAGACTGCAAATCTAGAGAGAATAGTGCAGCAAAGAGTGGATGGGAGCGCCAGTGCGGCCATCTTGCCATTCCGTTCCCTACTGCTCCTAGCCCTCCATGGTAGTTGGAAACCACCAAGCCAAATAGGGAGTGGGGTGGGGAACTGTTTACCTTCAACCTGAATGGCCTACTGATGACCTGTCAGGTGGGAGGGGAACCTACTCACTGTGGAGAAGAACCCTGCAGAAGACAGTTTGTGAAGAAGAAGGGGTGGGACACCAAGTCAAATGCTTTGCCTAGTTCAATGAAAATTGCTGCAGACGTGGCCTTTATCCATTCCCGTGAGGATAGAGTCTGTTACATGGAGGATGGAGTCGATGGGGGAATGGATCCTTTCTGAAGCCAGACTAGTGTGGAAGGAATGAAGATGAGTCAAGAAAGAGAGAGAGCCTGGATAGGATTAAGGATTCCTGAAGTCTTGCTAAGGAGGGGAGTAGGAAGATGAGCCTGTATTTGCCTCTGGAGGTGAGGTCACCACCTTTGTGGAGGGGCAGGACTTTAGCCAGTTTCCAAGCCTGTGGGACATCACAGAGAAGGAGAGGTTCGGAAGGTGAGTGCTAGTGAGGGTTATGGCAGGGGCAGATATGTGTCAGAAGTTTGGATTAAGGTTGTCTGGACTGTGTTTAGAGGGATTAAGGGAGAAGAGAGCATGCATGTCTTCCTGTGGTGTGATCAGAAGGAAACTGAACAATGACCGGAATGGGGTGGGTGGGTTGGGTAGTGCACACTTAGTGAAGTAGATGAAGAGCGAGGTGACTGATTGTGGATCAGAGAGACCAAAAAGGGAGGTGGAGGAGACTGAGCTGGTGGGTCAAAGAGGGAGTGCACCACCTTCCCGAACTTGGCAGGAGGCAGGAGAGAAGATCTGACCAGAGGCTATTCTTGTAAAAGAGTGATTTGGCAGTATAAAGAGATTTGGTGCAAGTGTGTGAATGAGCAGTAATGCTGTAAGTTAGCAGCATGGTGGGAGAACTTGAATTTCCCCCACACCAGATCTCAATGCTTGAACATCTCAGTAAGGCTGGTGGTAATCCATGGATGGTGATGGTGTTTTACTTACATTCTTTAGAGGGTCATGGGTGCCCCAAGACCAATTGAATGTGGCAATAAATAAGAACATGGCTCTGTCAATATCAGGCGCTGCATAGGCAGGGGACCAATCTGATGAGGTGAGACCTGCAGAAAGGGCCAGAGTCAAGGTACTTAAGAGGCCTATACCAGATGTATTTTGGCAATGGGAGGGCTGGTTGCTGAATGAGTCAGGGAGTGTACCAGCCGCTATGATCCAGTGGTGTTGGGGGATAACACCCAGACCAGAAGGGAGTGGTTAGAAAAGTTATGGTTAAGTCTGGTGGGCTCAGAGATGAGCTAAGCAGACATAAGAGTAAGATTAAGGGATCCAATGGTTTGGATGATGGGGGCAGAAGCAGGGGTTAACTTATTTAGGTTGAAATCACCTGGGAGGATGAGTTCTCCAGATGCAGCAAGGACACCAGAAAGGTCAGGGTGTTATGGATTGAGGAGGGAGAAGGTTTCAGGTGAAGTATACAACGCCAGCAAATATAGGGGTTGTGGAGGGGAGGGAGCATTTTACCAGAATCAGTTCATTGGAGGAGGGGAGTGCTTTCTTGTGAGTAACTATGAAGGAGATGGATTGGCGAGTGAATATTGCTACTCCTCCACTGCACATGCCTCTATCTTGTGAATACAAGTGATAATCAGCTAGCGTGAGTTGGAAGTCAGGGATGCATGAGGAAAGCCATGTTCCAGTGACGCAGGTGACATCAGGTGAGTGTATGGAAGTCCACAATTTAAACATGTACATTTTTGGGAGGAGACTCCTTGCATTCAGGTGGAAGATATGGAGTCCTTTAGTTAAGGGGGTTGTTGGAGAAGAAGAGGCAGAGTAAGGGGGCCGGAATTGAGTTCTATGTTACCAGACAGAAGCAGCAGGAAGTAGAGGAGAAAGAAGGTGTTTAACTATCTTCACTTTTTTGGTGAAGGTGAGGGGTTGTGGGGAGACACTTGCAAAGAATGAATTTCAGGTTTAGAGAGGGTGTGTGGATAAAGCCAGATTGAATGAGGTGGACAGAAGGGAGGGAGGAGGGAAGTGGAAAAGCTTATGAGGAGGTGGGGTAGTAGAGGAGGAATGAGTGAAAATGGGGAATGGGGAGGCTGGTAGTTCTGGAAGTGGGGCCATAGCATTGAGGTAGAGAATGAAAGGGAGAGTGAGGTTAGAAATATAGTGAGAAGGGGTACCATAATGTATACAGAAAGATTAGTCAGTGAGTAACAGACAAGAAGAACAAGGCTTAAAAGGAAAAGTTGAATCTAGCCGATTGAAAACAGTGCCCTACATGAAAATTTATTTGGGATTGAAATTAAATGAAAGTAAGTATAGTTGCAAATTCCACCAAAGTGGAATGCAGTCCAGGACAAAATAAAATTCTGACAGTGGAGTATGGGCTCATTACAGTAACAGAGCATCGAAGCACAAGGAGGACTAACCACAATGCCTACAGAGGCCTGAACAGCCACGATATAACAGATCAGACCTATATTTGACATGATACCAGAATTAGTAATTAGGTTCTGATAGTAAAATATCTGTTAGTACGGTATATCTGTGCTGAGGACCAGCACAGATTTTGCATTGGTGTGTGTGTGTGTGTGTGTGTGTGTGTGTGTGTGTGTGTGTATGTACTGGGGGTGGAGCAAGATGGAGGCAAAGCTGTGCTAGCATGTTGCAGCTCTGTGTTTGAGAGCAATCTGCATCCCCCCCTCCCATTTTACTGGTTTTATTGTTAATTTTATCCTACTTTCCCTCTGGGAGAGCAAATTTGAATGTATTGATCTCCAGGTCTATGTTCTAAGACCAGAGATCTGAGAAATGCTAGTTTGTTCTTTGTTTGGAGTTTAGGGGGGATAGCTAGGGTATGAATGCTAGGCAGGGCTGGGAAGTGAGAAAGCTTATTTATTTTATAGATAACTGCCCTTGATCCCTGCCTTGGCTGAGTGCTGTATGAGGGGAGTTTCGGCTGCTGTTCTGGTCCGGTGCTGGAAGGAGGTGCTCTTTAATTTGGAAGGGCCAATCATGCCTGAAGTGTCCTCAGATGGTTGTGGCTCCTGACTCACTCACCATCTCATCTGTGGTGCTGCTCACATCTCAGTCCAACTGGGTCTCCAGGGAGGTGCTTCACTCTCCAAACACGAGGACCAACCAGGATGATTTGTGCTGCGTTGCTGTTTGGACTCCTACTCAGGAGAACACAGATGCAGAGGGCATTGTTACATTAATTTCCTGGGGCAATGGTCAAGTTTGTGGCTGTAGTCTTTGCCGAGTGCCCTTGGACCAGTTTCACGCCACGGCCTGTTCTACTGTCTGCTGACAGCCGGAGTTTGATTACCTTTTCATCAGCCTGTGGCCTCCCCCCCAGCTGGATTATCATTAGGGGGGGGGCTGCATTGAATGGTGATCATCTGGACAAATTAATATCTGGTAACTAATTGTTTCTGGGCCCCTATAAGCTGGTGAGAGTAGCTGAGGTGGCAATTTCCGCTAACACTCCCTTTTTCCAGTACTCTAAGTTACTTCATGCAGAAGACCTTGCCCTGAGGCCAAGGTCAGTGAGAGAGCCCTTCCATCTCTAATCTACTGGACAATGAAGAATTTCCATTTTTGTTGACTTCATTACAGGCAATAACTTTGCCCTGTCTCGGTTGGGCTCTATTACACTGGGATCTATGAGCATTGCTCTCCTGAACTGAATTGCTGCCTATTATTGTTTGCCTTCCTTTGGGGTGCTGGGTGGGAGTTGGTTCTGGGGTATGGGGTTTTAGTTTGAGCGAGTGCTTGTGTAGAGGCGCTGGTTAGGTCAGTTTTGTATTAGCTGTGTGAATGTCTGTGTGACTGGTAGTTTGTTAGTTGCTTAGGGGGGCTAGCTGGTTGAACAGTATGTGTCTTGGGATGTCAGGGAGTCCAGGGTGAGCTAGGATTGTGTATGAGGCATCCCAGTTTTTCGATCTGTGGCCCTTCACCGACCTCTCAGTTTCCACCACTACAGGATGTTGCAGTAGAAAGGTCGGGATTAAGAGGTCCCTCCCTCATTGACCGACTATGGTGGGCCACCCCGTGCACTTTGGGTGGGGGTAGGATTGAGGTTATCCAGTGCAGAAGGCACCCTGGGTGTTGATGGATCCTAGGGAGAGGGAAGATATGCCTGGTTCCTGTCTCCAGGGTTCCCACCAGACTGAGTGGGCTAGTAACCAGAAGGGCTACACTATCCACCAATCCCCTAAGGGTAATGCTTTGCAATGCTAGATTGATGAGGAACAAGACCACAATCATAGTGGCCTTGGTTTCCTTGGTCGATCTGGCATGCATTACTGAGACCTGGGTGAGTTATAATGCTGGCCTGGTTCTAGAGACCACCGTACCCCCTGGGTACTCAGTAATGCACTGCCCCAGAGTGGAGCACAGTGGTGGGGGAGTGGCCATCAGTTTTAGATCCGAACTTGACTTCACTGTGCAGCCAGTGGGAAAAACAGGTTCCTTTGAATGTGTGTCCGTACTTAGGAGTCTGGGTGCAGGCTGCAGGATTCTCCTGATTTAAGCCCCCACCCCCCCGGCGGCATGCGAATTCCTGCAGGAGGTAACCAACTTCATCGTCTGTGAACGTTGCAGTCCCCAGATGTTTAGTTCTGGGGGACTTCAATGTTTGGGTTAATGATGAATCTTCTAGGCTAAGTTATAACTTCCTCCAGACAATGTCAACTCTTGGGCCTGTCACAAGAAGTTTCTTCCATGACCTACCAGGGCGGCCACATGCTGGACCTGGTTTTCTCGCTGGGGCTTGAGATCAGTAACCTCAAGACTGATTGGGTCATTTGGTCTGACCATTGCACAGTGGAGTTCTCATCTGGGGACCCCCCCACCCCGAGAGCCCTCCCCCTGCAGAGATGGTAAGCTACTGCCCTTTGAGGTAGTTGACCCCCAGAGAGATTTCTGGCAGTGGCTGATCTATCTAGTGTGGGTAGTGCATACATAGGGGTTACGGGTGAGACTGTCACCACCTATAATAGGATGATGTTGGCTGCACTTGACGCTCTCAAACCAGTCATGTATGATCCAAATCCTCTCACTTGAGGTCCCCATGGTTTGATGGGAAGCTCAAGGAGAGGAAGACTTTGGGTCAGAGGTTAGAGCGCTGCTGGTGGAGGTCCAGGCTGGAGGTGGACAGACTGGCCCTGTGCTCCCATTATGGTGAGTATCAGGGGGGCAATCACCCATAAGGTAGCAGAGCTCCTGTCCAGGGAGATTGCTGCTGGGAAGAATCTACCAGCAGTGCTCTTTCAGACTGTGGACAGGCTGCTAAACCCAGCCTGTCTACAGCTGTAAAAAGCATTTTCTGACACTTTATATGAAGAGTTTACTCATTTCTTCTCAGACAGTGTGTCCACAATCTGGTGGGGAAATCCAACAGTGAGCCACAATGTGGCAGATAGTGGTCACCTTCGTAGTACGGAGAGCATGCTGCCTAGTTGAGGGGAGTTTAAACCAGTGGAGGTAACTGAGGTCATTGAGATTGCCTTTGGGTTGAAGCACACATATTGTGAACTGGATCCAGTGCTGACGTGTTTCTTGATGGGATGTGTGGACACCATTGACCCGGTGTTTGCCTTGATTGTCTGGTGCTCTCTCCCAGAAGAGATCTTCCTAGATGCCTTTAAGGAGGTACAGGTTAGACCGCTTCTGAAGAAACCATCTCCAGACCCTGACATCAAGTTGAACTACCGTCCAATCTCCAACTCTCATTCTTAGGGAAGGTTGTTGAGAAGGTTGTGATGCAGCAGCTTGAAGAGCACCTCATGGCCTTTGATCCATATGAGCCCCTCCAGTCAGGGTTTCATGCAAGGCATAGCATGGAAACCACATTAGTTCGGGTGCACAGTGATGATCTCAGGGCTAGAGATTAAGGAGATGGGACAATTCTCGTTCTCCTCGACCTCTCCAGCTTTTGAAACGGTAGACCATTGTGTGTTGCTCGACCATCTGAGGGAATTTTGTGGACTTGTCGGCACTGTCATCTGCTGGTTTGAGTCCTATCTCATGAATAGGAGGCAACGGGTAGTGATGGGGAATTTCTCCTACTCCCCTAGTCTCCTGTCATGTGGAGTATCTCAGGTTTTGGTCTTGTCACAGATGTTGTTTGCCATGAACATGCTGCACCTGGGAGAGCTCATTAGGAAATACAGTTTAAGTTTTCATTGCTATGCAGATGATACCCAACTGTATCTTTCCAATGCCCCTAGGACATCCAGTGTGGTGTAAGTGCTAAATAAATGCCTTGCTGAGATAAATGACTGGATAACTTTCAGCCCGTTGCTACTGAACCCCGATAAGATGGAGGTACTGTTGGTGGAATCGAACAGAGGGCATGGTAGGATGGCCTGTGGTGCAGCAACAGGGTTGTTTCTGGGGTCTTTGCCATTGAAGGCCGCCTCTAGGGTGCGTGATCTCGGTGTGACCTTTGACAGCAGATTGACATTTGAAGCTCAGGTGTCATCTATTGTCCGGACCAGCTTTTATCATCTTAGAAATATCATCAGGATCAGACCCCTAGTTCCACCCATGGATCTCTCACCTTGGTACATGCCTGCATTATGTCAAGGCTTGATTACTGTAATGTGCTTTACCTCTGGGTCTCAGGAGGTACCCTCCACCAGCTGCAGCTAGTGCAGAATGCAGCTGACAGGTTCTTGATGGGGCTGTCAAAATACTGCCACATCACCATGGTGCTGCATTACCTGTACTGGCTGATGATCAGGTGGAAGATTCTCATCAAGGTGGCTTGTTCACCTTTAAGGCCCTACGTGGACTGGGCCCTGGATACTTGTCTGACCTTCTTATACCTGCTGCCTCAGTCCGCTCCCTCCGTTCTTCCTCTAGGGGCCTCCTTGCCATTTCCAGGACGAGGGTAAAATCTGCCGGTGACAGAGCGTTTATTGTCACAGGCCCCACTCTATGGAATTCGCTTCCACCATCTTTAAGGGAGGCACCTTCAGCTGAGATATTCAAGACCCTCCTGTTCAATCAGGCCTTCCCAGACATGGTCTACTAGATCATATTCCTAGGATATCCCTTTTAGTCATTGCTTTTAGCGCAGATCCTGCCTATTCTACATGGCCCATTTTTAATTATTGTTGTAATTTATTTGTTTTTTATTTTATTAATAGCCCTGTAATTATGTGTAAGGTGCCCAGAGCCTCTGGGATTGGGCACCTGGAAAAATAAAATTGTGTGTGTGTGTGTCTGTCTGAGGGGTGTTCTACTGCAGGGGTGATGAGGCCAGAGCAGCAGCTTCAAACAGGATACTGGGACAGATTTTGAATTGTGATAAGTGCAATCAGGGTGTTCAAGTGCTCCTAGGTTGTGATTGCCTTCCTGTAGATTCATGTGTATAATACTTAGCAGGATACATCAGGGAGGAGGTTCGGTGGCTATAAAATAGTTAACAGGTTGAGTGGGTAGGAGAGGAACTGGTGGGTGCGCCACTACTTGTTCAGCACTGCACTATAGCAGGGACTCTCTGGTTCAACCATGCCAAAGTGACAAAAGTGTTGTCGAAGTTTGGCATGGCAATATCCCCAATGCTGACAGACGAAACTTCACCTGTCAGATATTGTTCATTTTTTGGGGGGGGGGCTGCGCTCCCAAACCCCCCAATGCGGGGAGCTGCACCAACCACACCCACCCTTCTATGCTGCCTAGCATCTGTGGGAAGGGTTCCTCAACTCATGTTGGGAGTGTTGCTTTTTCAGATGCCCTCACAACCCTTATCCCGCCTCAGGGTGAAGTGGACAGACTACGCTTTTGCCCCAGCTGTCTTCTGTTGGTCTGTCTAGATTTCATCTCCTGCCCTAAATACCTCCATTCAATTTGAAAATGGATAATAAAGCCAAACATTATCAGAGTTTAGATGGTAGCCAGGTACCCAACAGATGTGGGCCCATCTGGAAATGTGCAGGTATCCTGGTGGGCCAGTCTGACTCTGGAACCTGCCTAACTGGACACTAAGGGTGTTTCATCAAGTATTGTTCTGAGCCTACCCCTATGGGTATAGGATTCTAAAGATCTTGATATATTCAGATTGCATGTCGAGTCAGTCACACTAGGTGACTGAGATCAGAGTTGTAACGAAAGGGTAATAAACCAGCATAATTGAGTCTAATGACTATGTGTATTCTGTTCTCTCTGTGGTTTTCTGCTAGGCGTTGCTATGGTTAACTATCTCTTTCAGCTCCAGAAGCATCTAACTGGAGAATAAGGGCTCCTGGGACCTGGGTATACCTCTGAAATTGGACCCTGGGTCACATGTGCATTGAGTAGCCTAGCTGGTGGGCTGGAACCCATGATACATGGACTGTAGTACCATGGGTAGTTCCCCTTCCAAGACTCGCTAATGCCCCAATCAGGCACACTGTGGCTTGCAGCTTGGGCTCAGTACTGAGCCGGTCTCACCTCAACTCCAGCCCACTCTCCTAAGATCAGGGCTCACTAGTGCCCTGACCAGGCTCACCGTGGTTTGCAGCTACCTCAAGTCCAGCCCACTTTCCCAAGATCAGGACTCACTAACTCCCCGACCGGGCACACCGTGCCTTGTGACTCGGGCTCCCTACTGAGCTGGATGCACCTCAACTCCAGCCCACCCTCCCAAGATCAGGTATGCTGCATTGAAGCAGAGAAGTTCAGCTCCTGTGCCGCATGGTCAATTGGCTGCTGAACTTGGCGAGTTTCAGCTGTCTGGCCGAACCCCTTCCTTCTGTATTTTTGAACTGTCTTGGTGCTTTTTTTAAAAAACTAGACTTGGCTAAGGCTTTGTACACAAGGATTAGTATCAGAACTTCTATATTTTGTCCCGCCTACCCTCCCCAACCCTGACCTCTATTAAATACACTTCAACTCCTCTCACTAGTTCCTTCTCTCCTCCCATGCTCTTCCCTCTAGCCTGTCTCCCCTGCCCATTTTCTCACTTACCAACAATATGAGGCATTGCACTCCCCATATAACCATTCTATCACTCCCTGGACTAAGAGTTTCTTGCTTTATTCTCTTAGATACCCACAATCCTCACCATCCAGCACCATCCCCAAACTCAACAATCTCCTACAAATACCCCACATCAGAGTCTCACCCTTATGCCCCCCCACTACAATCTCAGTCACATGCATCTTGTTAAAACGCCTCTGGGATTTCCCCACAATCTTGATAGCCTTACAACTCACTGCCCCTACACATGTTCTATATGGGGAACTATGGGTAATATTTAGCTTCTACACCATTTACCCTTCCCTCCTTTTCCACACCACCACACACTTTTTCCACACAAACATACCTGAATTCCTCCAAAATTAAGCTACTCTGTAGGTGGATTAAGTACATAATCTTCCTGATGCTAATTTGTGCAGGCAATGTTGAGTTAAATCCTGGCCCTCCGCTTTCACTTGCCTCACCATCGGACTTCACAGCCACCAAAGGATTAAAGTGCTTGTACATCAATGTGTGCAGCCTTCTGAAAAAACAACATCTCTTCCACACCTGGGTCTCTCACATAGCTCCAGATATCCTATTGGTTACTGAGACTTGGCTGAAAAAATCCACCCCTGACTCTGCACTATCACTACCCTCTTACAACCTCTTCCGAAGCATTAGACCAACAAGGGGATAGGGTGTAGCAATCTATGGCAAGGGGGAAAAAATTAATAAATAAATAAATCACTGTATCGGTCATTGCCATTGACCTCTCACACAAGGAGTTTGAGATCTTAACATTAAACCTTTCCCTATCTACAAATGAAACCATATCAGTAATAGGTTGCTACAGGGCACCCTATAGAAGTATGGAGCTCCTGAACCACCTACGTGCTATTTCAGACACTAAACAAAATGAAATGATCATACTTGGTGACATGATTATCAACTGGCAAAAATCCAGCAACAAGTGCCTGCATTTGAAAGAGTTCTGCGATGAAGCGGGTTTTGACCAGTTGATAACAGATCACTCGTCCTAACCTTAAAATACCTGCCAACAGCTCTGTGATTGACCTAATTCTTACTAACAGACAGCATAAGATCACCCATACAGCAGAATCCCATAACAATGTCAGCAATCACTGTGCTGTGGCCTGCATCAGAGGTCAGCCACCTGCCAAACTGTCCGCTACTTTCACTTGGAAAAGAAACCTTCGCAAAGTCAACTTAAACCATTACCTAACTGACCTCAAGAACATAATCTGGTCTGACCTCTACCTGGCCACAAACATCAATGATGCAGCCTCCATTTTTAACTGTATATTAAGTGACCTTATGAACAAGCCTATCTGTTGTAAAGGCCCTCTCACTCAAATGTTGATGTACATATGTATATTTTTCTTCTTTGTATAATATTGCATTATGTTTTACCATGTTACTGTACTATGATTTTTGTATGACCAGGTCCATCTTGCAAATGAGCCCTGCTCAATGGTGCCCGCTTGGATAAATAAAGATTTTGATTGATTGATTGACAAGCCCGCCCTACAAATAAAACTAGGAAACACTCCTGCCCTTGGTTTACTGCTGAGTTAAAGACTGCACTAAAATAAAGGGATAATTTATGGACCACAGCCAGAAGGTGAAAACTCCCTCTGACTGAGCAGCCTTCAGAGTTACACGTAATGACTGCAGCAAAAAAGATCAGGGCCTCTAAAGCAAACTATTACTTATACACCTTCGATTCCACCAAGAGTAACCCCAGCAAATTCTGGCGTATAATTAGACAGGCAGAAGGTAACAAACCATTCTCCTTGTTACCTGGCAAATCCACCTTTAAAGGCAAAACCTTATCTGATAAATCGGATATCCTCCATAGCTTTAACAACCACTTTTCAATAGCAGGCCTAGCATTCGACTCCTCTAAAGCCGCAACCCTCGCATTCAATCTACCCACACGATCACTGGTCCAGTCTAAGTATATCTTCTCCTTCACACATTTACAGTTTAAGGAAGTAGATCTCTTACTCAGCTTAGACACCAAGAAGGGAGCCAGAGCTGATGATATAGGCCCTTTCTTCCCTTAAAGTTGGTGGCTAGTTCTTAGCCCTTATCCTACACCTGTTTAACCTTTCAATCTGCTCCAACACTGTACCAAATATATGAAAAATAGCACAAGTGCTTCCTTTGTTCAAATCAGGAGATCCTATGTACATTAACAACTACTGCCCGACATCAATTCTACCCAACTTTTCCAAACTCCTTGAGAAATTAATAAATGTCCAAATTAGAGACTACCTGTATAAGTTCAACTTAAACTAAGTTCATTCCGGTTTTAGACCAGCGCACAGCACCACCTCTGCTCTAGCTTCAGTTACGAAAGACTGGGGCTCCTCGCTATGGATAACAGACAGATTACAGGGGTGTATTTTTGGACTTAAGCAAAGCCTTCGACACAGTCACCCACAGCTTGCTCCATGATGCACTTGGTTGCCATGGCATCACTGGCTCAGCACTGCTATGGTTTAATAGCTATCTAACTAAAAAATTTCAACTAGTTATGGTGAATGGTTCCCTTTTCCCACTCCTACTCATGAGGGGAGCTTCCCAAGGCTCAATCCTTGGATCTCTCCTATTCATGATTTATATCAGCTCAGTAGGTGACAATGTTAATGTTGCCAAATTACATCTGTTAGCAGATGATAGTGGTCTGCCTTTATAGATCTACAGCAGACTAGGTCCGCACAGAGCTCCAGTCAGAATATAACCTGTTACATTGCAACCTTGATCAAAACTCCTACTGAATGCAAAAAAAAAATTAAAGCAAATGTGCTTCAATTCTACTTACATGTCAGCTACCTCAAGTGCACTTGCCTCCCTACCCACCATTAAAATGGTTCTTGGTGATGACCTCGAGGTAGTCAACAGCTTTAAATATCTGGGTTGTGACCTAGATCAACATTTAACCTTCACTGCCCACATTGCTCCTCTTACAAAGAAACAGTGACAGAGAACTGGATTTTTCAACAGAAACAAAATCGCTCTTTCCCACGGAGGCCAGGCTACACTTAGGACAAACAGTGTTCATCCCACTCCTTGATTATGCTGACATACTTTATGGTCACTGCTCTGACATCCTGCTTCACCCGCTAGACACACTTTACCATAGGGCGATTAGTTTCATTTCCAATGCCCACCGCCGCACACACCACTGCAACCTGATGCATCCTTAGGGTGGATCTCTTTATCTACAAGACGCCTTGGCCATTCTCTCTTCTGGCTCTACAAAGCACTCTTGTCCAAACTCCCTCCTACCTTAACTAATCTCTTTCACAGTGTGTTCTGCACATACTCCCTATGAAAGAGCTCCTACATCACACGCTTGATGTGCTATACTCCCATACACGCTTTGGCGATATGGCTGTAAGCCATGCTCTCCCAGTTGCTTGGAACACAGTCCAATCTAATCTCAAACTTCAAACCCTAATCCCCCTACATAGCTTCAGATGACTAGTCAACAGTACTTTGACTCCCACTAAGTAGCATCCACTGCTGATGCCGACTAACCAAGTATCTACAGTATCTCTGTGGCCTAGAACCACCACCCTGACCTCACCTTCACCCCGTACCCTCCACACCAACCTACCCACTTCCACCTATGTACTTTCTGTTCTGTTCACCCTCATACCTGCCTACCTACTGCTATACTGTCAAACCCAGCTCTCACCTTCCTCACTTGCCAGTCCCATTTCACTACCTGCTTACTCTCAGCACTTCCCTCCCTCTATTTCCTTCCTTCCCCGATTGTAGGCCAGATACCTACATCTTACTATTGCTGAAGTATTGATATTGTATTCAGATTCTCCACTTCACTAACTTTTAGCATGATGTCTTATCATTAATTGTACATTTGTTTGACTTATGAGCATGGTTTCATATGTAATCACATTTTATATGTATTTTATGTCAATGTCATGACTTGTGTGTCCTCCAGGACATCTCTGTAAATTAGCCTGCTCAATGGAGTATTCCTGCCAATAGACTTGAACTTGGATATAAAACTAACACAATCACCTTTACCAGGTGAGCAAACACCCAGTTAGCTTCAATTAATAAAAAAAAATCCTTAGAACCCAAGTAAAACAAAAGTGCCATGTAATAAAAAGTCATGCATGATGTAATGAAAAGGAGTTGGTATGATTTAATACTTTAATCAGGTGATTTTAAAAATGTTTTTACCTACAGTACTGCTTAAGAACAGTAATTATTTAAACATAATAGAAACATAGGAAGGTGACGGCAGAAGGAGACCAATGGCAAGGGCGTTGCTAGGATTGGGCCTCCGGGGCTCAGGCCTTGAATGTTTTGTCTGGGGCCTCGAACCTTTTCATGCACATCCCTGCTTTTTATTTTTTCATTGCGTTGCATCTTAAAACAAAGTAAAACTTCAATTCCTTACCGATCCCATCCCAACCCGACCATCTGTTCCCACGGGCGTCATTTAGGGGTTGCCACGCCCTCCCTCCCACCAGCATCCAATCCAATCCTCCTGCCCCAAAATGGAGAAAACTTTCATGCAATTGGCTGAGACTTCATTTTTTTTTTTTTATTTATTTGAAGAGCGGAAGCCAGAAGACCGGATGGGGACCAAGCAAGTGATGAGCTGGACCTTCTTGCTTGTAAACATAATTGCTCGTTGATCTGCGTGTCTGCAATGGAGACAGCGTTAGCAAATGCTCCTCTGTATTCAAGTACTTGGAACAGTATGGATCCATCCCTGCACAATGGAAAGAGATGGAGAGTAGCTGGTTCCAGTGAGAGTAGGATCGTGGACAGAGTGACAAAGTGAGTGAGCAGTTCCCCCACACGAACAGGAGGTCGAGCGTGTGGAGAGTCTTGCAGTGTTTGGTAGTGGCATGGGCCAGAGTGATGCAGTGGTGCACAGAGCTTCTCTGAAGATTGGGATTTCCCAGTTCTAGAGGAGCTACTTGATCATTCCAATGACAGTCTAACAGTGCTCACTAGTGACAACGGTTCAAGTGATTCCGGGAGCTCCTTTCAATCCCCAAGGTCGAGCCCACCTTTGGAGGTGCAATCTGTTTCCACCAGTGAGGAGAGTCCCACAATAGTCAATACTCACAGCAGCTCTAGTAATCCAGGGAGCTCCTCTGAACCCTTGTGTTCCAGCCGAGGGCCTGTTCCTCCCAGTAAGGGATCCCGCAAGGCGAATAAGGGAGGCTGGGCACAGAGACAGAGTTCCCGTACATACCGGGAACTAAAATGGTATTCAGATGGGTTTGCTAATTGGTTAAAGAATATCAGTTGGAATTGCTGCAAGAAAGGGAGACAAAGTGGAAAAGTAACAGATTCCTGTTGGAGTATGAGATAACTGGCTCCATGAAACCCTGGCAAACCTACCTGATCACTGCAGTGCCATGACCAAAGACCCATTTTCAGGTAAGTGGAGGCCAGCTGGATTTGGAGTTTGCTGGGTGGGTGGACCATTTTTTTTTTTTTTCAGCAGATGCCATGGCAGCTTCAGTTCGTGAGGGGTAAGGAAAGGAGGGGAATGAGGCAGACCAGCTGGAGTGTCAAACGGGGCCTTCTACTAGATGCAAGCCTCCTTTCTGAGGTTGGGTACTAAACATATTAATAGCAGGAAAGTCTTCTGGCCATCATACTTCAAGTTTATTCGATCTCATCTGGATGCAAATACAGTAGCTTCTATCTGTTGTTGATATAAATTGCATCCCTGTGAGAAAATAATATCCCTGTAAAATCTCATGTCAACAAAATAAGCAATCTCCAAGAATACAGTTTCATGATATTTTGGATGGCTATGTGCATAGCATAATCTGCTGATTAAAGTCAAACCCCAGTGGCAGACTATTTAATCTCTATAGCCAATGGCTATATATTTTTTTAATCCTTTAGTAACCGGGTAAGGCCCACTAGGCACAAGTGCCTGTTTTCGGGGATGACCTAGGAGCACTGGGCAGTAGTTAAGTGACTTGCTCAAAGTCACACAGTATACAAGTGGAGGTTGTGAGAATCAAACTCAGGTCTAGTCTGCTGGATGTACCAAGCTTGATCACAGCTCATTACTGAAACCTCTAGGCTATACTGCCATCCAATATATCTGGCAGTAGAATGTACTGTTTTTCTAAATTTTCAGTAAACTAGCAGGTGGACAGACAGTTTTTCAGACCAGCTTTAGGATGTGGGCCCAGTCCGTCCTTTACTACAGATGCAAGGAGTACACTGACCCCTGCTGAGGTACAGGAGAGTGATATTTTTCCTATACTGTTGCACTGAATGCCAACCCACACAGTACTCCCTATGAAATCATCACTGGCTCTGTTGCATGATGCATCTGGTCATAGTGAACAGAAAAATGCATCACAGTAACAGTACTGTGGTGAGGAATGGGACTACAGAATATTTAAATAAAAATGCACTGATCAGGGAAAACTACAGTATGTCACACATAATTAAATATAATAGTATTAATGCTGGGGGAGGGCTGGAGGCCACGCACTTGAGCAGGTGGCTGGGCTATGGGGAGGGTGGTTTAGGCAACATACTGGACTGTGGGGACTATGAGGAGGAGGTAACAGGGTAGCAAATTCTGTTTCAAATGACCCCCAAAATGCACCAGAATTCACCAACTATAAAAAACTTTTGGGGGCCACCCCCGGCCTCTTGTTCTGGGGCCTGGGCCCCAAACAATATCTTATCTTAGCAATGCCTCTGATCAATGGTCCATCGAGTCTTCCCTTGAGATTCACAGATCTTAATGATCCTGAGTCCTAGCTGGTAGTTTCCATTGCAGAACTGGTTCTAGCATATTCTTTATCCCAACCCCTTTTGAATGCAGATATGGTCTTAGTTCTGACCACTTCCGCAGGCATTCTGTCCCATTGCTCCACTACTGTTTCTGAAAAATAATGCTTCCTTAGATCCCGCTTGAATTTTCCACCCCTCAGTTTCCATTCATGCCACCTTGTGTTTGCGTTGGGGGCCCTGGTGAATATTTCAGTAGAGCGAATTGAAATAAAACCCCTCATGTACTTAAAGGTTTCTATCATATCCCCCTTTCCCTCCTAGTTTCAAGTGATTACACTTTTAACACTTCTAGTTGCCCCTCATTTGACAGCCCTTGAAGCCCCTGTATAATTTTGGATGCCCTTCTATGTATGGTCTGTCCTGTCCCTATTCATTTTAAGGTATGGCCTCCAAAACTGTATGCAGTATTCCAAGTGGGGTCTCACCATTGATCTGTAAGGTGGAAATATCACCTACTCATGCCTACTATCAAATCCTCTCCCTACATCCTAGCATTTTGTTTGCCCTACTATTTACTGTGTGCATCAGCTGATCTGTTTAAGGGTGTTGCTAATTATAACTCCTAGATCTCTTTCCTCCTTTGAGGCACTGAGTTCGACCCTGTTTAGCCAATAGATTGTTCTTGGGTTGTTCCTGCCAATATGCATCACTTCACATTTTTTGGCATTAAATTTCAGCTGCCAGATATTAGACCACTGCTCTAACCTTTTCAAATCTTTTTTTAGGACTCTCACTGTTTCTTAACTGCCCACCTTCTCCCTAGTTTGGTGCCATCTGTGAACAGTGCAGTCTTGCCCTGGATACCTACTGCTATGTCACTGATGAACACATTAAGTGGGACTGAGCCTAAGACCAAGCCCTGTGGGACACTACTCGTCACCCCCCCCCCAATGTATCCCCATTGACTACAATCATTTATCTCCCTCATTCTAACCAGTTTCCCTAGGCTGCCCTAGGGACAAGTGACCTGGCTAAGAAAGGGATTAGAGAAGTGCAGGAAGAGTTTGTGGAATTGGGGAGGGGCCTTAGTCAAGTAGCACGCACGGTAACCTTCTCGGAGGTGCTACCTATCTATGGCATAGGAGAGGCTAGGGTGTTCTGCACCATGGGATTCAATCAGTGGTTGAAAAACTGGTGTGAAGCTCAGGGATTTGGCTTCATTGGGGACGGGGGTCCACCTAGAGTGATGCAAGCCTATACTGGCATGGTGGGCTGCATCTGTCCAGGAGGGGAACCAGGATCCTAGGTGATAGGTTTAAATGCTTCATTGGCAAGCTTTTAAACTAGCCAAGGGGGGAGGCACTGGAAAGGAGCAGGAAAATCCTAGCCCCCAAATAATCATGGTAGTAAGTGCAGCAAACACCAACATAGAGGTGTCGATAGAGAGAAGGGCAGGGGTAAATGAAGAAAGTGACAAAGGCAAGGAGGACAGGGATGGGGCAAAAGGGAGTAAGGCCATCAGGAAATGGAGGGTAATGAGTACCAATGCCCGTAGTCTGGGCAACAAGATCCCTGAGCTGATGGCCTTAATGGAAGATGGATGCCTGGATATCGTAGCAGTCACAGAAACATGGTACACAGAGAACCATGACTGGGATGTTAACATACCAGGGTACATAACCTACAGGAGAGACAGGCAGGGGAGAAGAGGGGGAGGAGTAGCTCTCTTTGTAAAGGAAGGGATAAAAGCAACTGAACAAAAAGTAAACAGGGAGGAGAGGAGGCACTTGGGTCACCTTGGAGACTGAAAGGGCACCACAATCCGCACAGGGTTGGTACAGACCCCATGTCAGGGGGAAGGAATGGACAAGGATATGATAGAAGGCATTCTTAGAATGGCAGAGAAAGGGGAGATACTGTTGATGGGAGACCTGAATATGCCAGATGTTAATTGGAGCACATTTGCTGCAGCCACATCCAAGAGCAGGGCCATTCTTGATGCCCTCACAGGGCAGGTATTAGACAGCTAGTTTTCGAACCCACTCATGAGGGAGCAATCTTAGACCTTGTACTCTCAAACGGGGCAGTGAGAGGATCTCAGATCTAGAAGTGGTTGCCATCTGGGACAAGTGACCATCAAACAGTGTGGTTCACGTAACTCAGCTACAGAGTCAGCCATCACAAAAGTGAGAGTACTGGACTTTAGGAGGGCTGACTTTGGCAAGATGGGAGTGTGCCTCAGAAAAGCACTAGCAAACAGGCTAGAAGGAGGTGGAGCAACAATGGGGAATTATCAAACTGCCATCACAGAGGCAACAACCTTTGTGTGAAGCAAATGAACAAATCAAATGAAAGAAAAAGCCACTATGGTTCTCAAAAGAGGTGGCTGTGAAAGTCAGGAAGAAAAGATAGCATCTCGGAAGTATAAGGAAACACAGAAGGAGCAGGACAGAGAGCTGTACCAGTTAAGGCAGAAGGAAGCAGGAGGAAGTCAGAATAGCAAAGGCCCAAACTGAGGAAAAGATAGCCAACTCAGTTAAGAAGGGGGATAAAACCTTTTATAGGTACATCAGCGAGCGTAGAAAGACAAAGGGAGGGATAGTGAGGCTGAATAGAATGAACAGTGGGTGGGCAGAGGGGGACAGTGAAAAAGCAGGAATACTGAACGAATATTTCTGCTCAGTATTCACAAAACAGGAGGGGGAAGTGCCTAATCCAATTAACAGAAGCACTCTTGATGGGGAGGGTCGATCCCAGTCCTTTCACAGAAGAAAGGGTTCTGCAAGAACTCCTAAAACTGAAGGTGGGCAAAGCAATGGGTCCTGATGGAATTCACCCCAGAATTCTAAAAGAATTAAGGGAGGAACTAGTGAAACCACTGGCTACTCTTTTATGGGAGGATGGTGTGGTACCTGAGGACTGGAGGAAGGCGGATGTGATTCCCTTCACAAAGTGGGTTCAAGACAGAGGCAGAAAACTACAGACCTGTCAGTCTGACCTCTGTGGTAGGGAAAGTGAAGGAGTCACTTTGAAGGAAAGAATAGTTGAGTACCTAGAGGCCAGTGGAGCACAGGACCCAAGGCAGCATGGGTTCACAGCGGAAGGTCATGTCAGACGAATCTAATAGATTTCTTTGACTGGGTGAACAAAGTAGTAGACCAGGGAGGGGCTGTGGACATGGCCTACCTAGACTTTTAGCAAGGCATTTGACACAGTCCCACACAAAGATTAATAGTCAAATTAACCAGCCTGGGAGTGGGACCCAGGGTGGTAGCCTGGGTAAAACATTGGCTGGACAATAGGACACAGAAGGTAATTGTAAATGGAGTCCATTCTGAAGAAAGGGGGTTACTAGTGGGTACCGCAGGGTTCAGTATTGGGTCCAGTCCTTTTTAATGTCTTCATCAGCGACATTGCAGAGGGACTGAAGGAAAGTATGCCTTTTGCAGATGACACAAAAATCTGCAACAGGGTTGATACACAAGGAGGCGTGGAAAGGATGAAAAGGGACTTGGCAAGGTTGGAGGAATGGTCAGAAGTATGGCAGCTAGGATTCAATGCAAAGAAGTGCAAAAATGCACCTGGGAAACAAGAACCCAGGGGAAGAATACACAATGGGTGGGGAGGTAGTAACAACAACAAAAAAGGAAAGGGACCTGGGGGTAATCATATCAGATGACCTTAAGGTTAGCAAGCAATGTGAGAAGGCAGTAGGGAGGGCTGGGGGTACACTGGGATGTATAGGGAGAGGTATCAGCAGCAGAAAACAGGAAGTTGTTATCCCTCTGTACAGACAGTTGGTGAGACCCCATCTGGAGTACTGTGTCCAGTTCTGGAGACCCCATCTCCGCAAGGACATAGACAGGATAGAGGCAGTCCAGAGGAGGGCAACTAAAATGGTGCAGGGTCTGCAAGAGAAGCCGTATGAGGAGAGACTAAAGGAGCTTAATATGTATACCCTTGAGGAAAGAAGGGAGAGGGGGGACATGATAGAAACTTTTAAGTACCTCAGTGGAATCAACAAAGTCCAAGAGGGTAGCATTTTTCAGAAAGAGAGTTGCAAGAACAAGGGGACACAATTTAAAGATAGAAGGAGGGCGGTTCAGGGGCAATGTGAGGAAGTATTATTTCACAGAGAGGGTAGTGGATGCATGGAACAGCCTTCCTAAGGAGGTTGTGGGGTCTAAAACTGTGGGAGAATTCAAGAATGCATGGGACAGACATAAGGCAATTCTTGTGGGGGGTAGGAAGCAATAGGCTGTTGGTCAACTAGGATCTGTGGCCTATCCTGTAGGTAGGGAAATGGGCAGACTAGATGGGCCTAGCAGTCCTTATCTGCCGTCAAAGTCTATGTTTCTATGTTTCCCACCTACTTAATGATGCAGTTTGCTATGCCAAGCTACTCTAACTTCTTTAGCAAGCATTTGTGTGGTACTGAATCAAATGCTTTGCTGAAGTCAAAACAGAGGTGATCCACTGGTCGGATACTACCCACTTCCCTAGTTATCCAATCAAATAAAGTAGTTAGGTTTGTCTGGCATGATCTGACTGCCGTGAAACCATGTTCTTTGTCATCCTGCTGGCTAGTCACGTACAAGTATTCTACCAGGTCCTGTTTAATTAGGGCCCTCATTTGCTTTCCTAGCACTGATGTAAGGCTGCCCAGTCTGTAGTCGCTGGCCTACTCCCACTCTTATGTAGAGGCACCATGTCGGCTGTTTTCCAGTCCTTGGGTACAACTCCCATTTGGAGCGAATGATTGAACAGGTGCACTATAGGGACCGCTAACTCATTTGATAACTCCCTAATTATCCTTGGATGTACTGTTTTCCATCAGGATGGGGAGATTTGTCCATTTTCATCTGCTCTAGCAACTGATTAACCCTGTCTGCTGAAAAAATTGGAGTTTTCATTTTTGGCACTCCCTTGGCATTTTATTTATTTTTATTTATTTAGCTTTTGTTTACCAGGTAAGCACGCTAGACAGTCAAGTGCCTATTTTCAGGTGTAACCCAGGAGAATTACAATGGAACAGGCAATAACAATTCAGAGACAATGTAACAGTAATCAACAAGGTACAGTCAGGTGCAGGCAGAGAACCCAGGCAATAACAAATTAAGAGACAAGGTAGCAACAGTTAACAAGGTAAAGACAGGAATAGGCAGCAGACTGTGGTCAGGTGCAGGCAGAGAACATATACAAGGCAAATACAATGATTAAGGCATGGCAACCACAGGAGGCAGTCAAGGGGCCAAACATATCCCAGCAGGACATTTTCAAAGACTGCAATATAGACAACTGCACACGTGCTGTCAAAGGGGCACAGGTGCACCATGGAGGGTAGGTCAGCTAAGAGCAAAGGCTGTCAGAGGCTTGTTTTAAGTCGCCCCAGAGGGAGGACCTGAAACAACTGTGGGAGGGGGCAGTCCTTACATGAGCAGGGAGTAGGTTACAAGCTCTGGGGGCTTGGGCCCAAAAGGCATGATCCCCGGTAAGGGAGTGAGTTTTTGGGACCATGAGAGTCTGGGAGTCACTAGACCTCAGCCGATAACCAAAGGGGACAAGCTTGAGCAGATCAGCAAGTGCAAAGGGGGTGGACAATTGGATGAAAGGTCTTCCCTCTGGGGTTACTTAAAACAAGCTTCAAGCTGCCTCTGTCCCCTGTTGTCCTACCCTCCATGATGTGCCTGTGAAAATCCTGGCAGGGTGTGTGCACTTATTCCAAAAATAAATACACAATTTCACAAATGTTGTTGCTGCTGACACTGGTCTTAATTCCTTGGCTGCCCTCCCTGGGTTGTCATGCCTCACACTGAATTGCACTAAATTGTTCACTGACTGTAGTTGTTTGCTTATACCTGTCTGTACCATGCCTGACAGTTGCACCCATGTCTTTGTACATTGTTTCTGCTGGCTCTTCTTGCTTGTATTCTGACTGTACCTTGTTTAAATTGTTGCTAGCCTCTGTACTGTTATTGCCTGTATCTTTGTAACTCTCCCTGGTCGCACCTGAAAATAGGCACTTGACTGTCTAGTGTGCTTACCTGGTAAACAAAAGCTAAATAAATAAATAAATTTTGTCTGTAAAGTTGCCCAAGACAAAGGATCGATGGTTACTAGGGGAGAGCCACCCCAGCCCGGAGTAGAGTTGACAGTGATGGGTGAGGCGGGGAGCTGATAGGGTGAAGCAACATACATTGTTTTACGCTGTGTCCCATTTCATGAGCCAGGTTTTTGGGGTATTCACAAAGGAGGTGAGCCCATAGCAGATCGTGGGGAGAAGAACCCCTTTTGCAAGGGCAAGTCGGGCAGCAGGGGCGAGGAAACATTTGGCCCTGTACTCCAGGCCCAGTTTATAGTTTGTGGCCTTGCAGGAGTTAAGTATGTGCAGGGAGAGGTCCAGCGGAGGGTCGAGGGTTACCCCCAGGTACTTGAAAGAGTTGACCACAGACACAGGGATGCCGTCAGCACTAATGACTTTGAGATGTGCCGGGCATGTTCTAACCTTGGCAAGGGAGCCGAATAGCATGGACTGTGTCTTCTAGAGGTTGATAACAAGCTTATTAGCCTTGAGCCAAGATTGAATGTGATTGAAATCAGATTTTAGACTGGTATTTATGTCTCTGATATCCCTGGAACTAGCAAGAAGCACAAGGTCATCAGTATAAAGGGTGACATGCCTGGAGGCAGGGACCGAGGGCAGCTGATTGATAAAGAGAGAGAAACAGTATGGGGCTGAAGACAGACCGCTGAGGCACCCCATGAGTTACCGGTGCAAGCCCAGAGAGGGCTTTTTGGAACCTCGTGTACTGTTGCCTGCCCAAAAGGTAGTTAGTAAACCAGGCTAGGACGGGGGGGTGGGCTGAGGGACTGGAGGGCAGCACCCAGGAGAGTGTGATCAACCAAATCAAAGGCCTTGGACAGGTCGATGAAAATGGCACCCGTGAGTTTGCCTTGGTCAGTCGCAGTTCTGATTTTGGAGGTGACCTGTGCAAGGGCAGTGGAGGTGCCATGCCCTTTTCGGAACCCATGCTGTGCAGGGGAGAGGAAGCCATGGGTTTGGAGGAAGTGAGCAAGCTGGGAGGCCACTACCTTTTCAAGCAGTTTGCTCATTGCAGATAGTATTGCTATGGGGTGATAGTCATCAAGTATTTTGGGATCCCCATGCTTGAGGACAGGGGTCACATGGGCCACCTTCTGTATAGCTGGGATAGACCCAAATATGAGAGAGGAGTTGAGAATGTGCGAGACAGGCTGTGCCAAATAGGGGGTCCCCAGGCAGAGTAATTTGGGCTCGAGATTGTCATGCCCAGCTTCAGAGTGAGGGGAGAGTCCAGCTAGGAGCTTCGGTGTATCTTTGCAGGAGACAGTTTTAAAATAGAAGGGGGAATGGGACGTGGTACTACCAGTGGGTCCAGAGTTATTGGGTACTGAAGACATGGGGGTGTAGACAGACAGGTCGGAGAACAGGACATTGAAAGCGTTGGCTATAGTCAGGGCACTGTTACAGCTGACTCCTCCGATTTGCATGACCTGGGGCAGACAGGACCACTAACAGTATGTTTGATGGTGTGCCAGAAGCTTCTGGGGTTCTTGGCAGATGCTTCAAGGGAGGATTTGCAGAACTCACTCTTAGCAGAGTAGATCGCCCACTTACATTAGTTCCTAAGCTTCTTGTAATCCTCAAAGTCAGATCTGTCCCCGGAGGCCTTACATTTTTGCCAGCTTTTATCCCTGAGCTTGATCAGGGCAAACAGGTCCCCTTGCAGCCATTTAGTGACAGTGCCCCTCACTCTTCTTTTTATGAGTGGGGCATGTTTGTCTTGTAAAGGAGTGAATAAGGATAGAAAGCAGTCAAGAGCAGCGGAGGGGTCTCTGTTAGCATAGACCGGGGACCAGTCAGTCAAGCTGAGGTCGGCAAGAAAGTTGTTGTAGTTAAATTTTAAATAGTCCCACATCTGAATGACTTTTGGGGGGACCCTGGGGTTAAGGATCCTCCAGATACAGTAGGTAGGGGGATGGTCAGAGATGGAATCCGAGAAGAGGCCAGAGGCAATGATACGGTCAGGCCTGTTGCTCAGCATCCAATCAAGAAGAGTGCCTTTTAGCCAGCCCGGTGGTGCTGAGGGTTGAGGCACTGGACGCTACACCTCGTGCCACGCCAGCGACCCGAGTTCAGGAGCGAGCTCGGGTGCCGGGGGTCGGCAGGGATGGGACTGGATTGAGTGCCCATTGGGTGTTCTCATGTTCCGGGGGGAGGGCACTGGGGAACTTAGTGCTCCGGCAGCCGCTGGTGGAGACTGGGGGCACTGCAGTAGTGCGGGGCTGCACGTAATAGCATGTCTGATGCTAGCAGAGTTGCCGTGCACCATAGTGTCAGGGATGCACACGCAGGAATAAGGGCAGGTGAAACAGAACATAAGAAAACCCCAGTTCCAGGGGTAGGTGATGGCCCCAATCCCTTGTCCATGACCGGGTCCAACTCGGTAGGCCTTCACAGACCCTCTACCCAGAGGCCCACGTCTGCAGCTGGCGTCTACAAATTGAAGAGTGCCCAAGGTAAGAGGGGCGGCCACACACTGGAGGAGTTAAGCTGGGGATGCCAGCTGTGAGGCAGGGGCAGGGGCAGAGGAGAGGAATGTTCAGTCGGAGGGACTTCAGGCAGGACAGGACAAAGGTTGGATGCCTGAGAGAGGATCCTGGATCCGTGACCAGAGGGAAAAAGAATAAAAAAAAAAAAAAGAAGAGTGCCTTTTGGCCCCCAGAGGAAAAAGATCTGGTGGGCTCTGTGATAATTTGATCTAGGACAAGACCAGACAGGAGAGGTTGGTAAATTTTAGCGTTGACACTCAGCCAGTTATGGTTGAAATCTCTGAACACTAAGAGTTCACTAGTGCCTACCTTGGGATTGAGGCAGTCAAGGAGATGGGAGAGGCCGCAAACTCCACCTTTAAGTGCATTATACACACAGGCCAGGTGGAGCTTCTTGGCATTGCCCAATACAGGAAGGGCATGTAGGAACTCACAAGAGAGGAAGGGGGTTAGGTACGACGGTCACTTTGAGGTGGGGTTTAAAGTAGAGCAGCAGGCCACCCCCCGTTTGTTGCCCACTCTATCCTGCCTGATCACAAGGTAGCTTGGGAGGGCACAGAGTCTGGATTAACAGGTTTAAGCCAGGTTTCAGAGATCCGCAGGATGTCCTGATTGTAGAGGGTGACCCAGGCCATTAGGTCTGAGAGGTTAGCGAGTAGGCTGCGGACACTGAGGTGGGCAATCTTTAAGCCCTTAGCATACTGCCAGTGGAGAGGAAGCATGCTGAAAGGGGGGCAAGGTTAAGGGATTAGGCTATAACAGCAAGACACAGCTCACACAGGTAGAAAAGTCTAGTTGAAATGCAGTGAACGGATGATAAATCTATAACTTAATGGCAGTGAAACAGCAGTCATATTCTTAGCAGGCAAGTAAATTCACAACAAAAATGCAGAAATCAGTAAATAAATTTTGAACTAAGGTGCTGTAGTCAGTTTCTCTGGTTAGCTTGTGTGATCAGTTCTAACAGTAGAGAGTATGAATAGTCTGGCACAAGGCTATGTAATGCAGCATGACATATCAAGCAGCATCTTGGGTGAAATAAAAGCAGAAATTTTAGTGCCCACCATGAGGGGGTTGGCATAGGGTAGGGACAGACAGTTCCAATAACCAGCTGAAGCAGAACATGATAGGCCCACCAGGTAAGTGGGAGAGGCTAGAGAGCATATAAGGGGAGGAGGGAACGGGGCAGGTGGGGTGGAATTTTTAAACTTTAAACAACCGACAATCCAAACTCTAGTCGGGAGCCCCGACTGGCACAAATCTTAAATTATTCAAGTTGAGCCCCGTGGAGCTCTGTTGCTGCAGTCTGTAACACAATAATTAAACTGTACAGAAATTGTCCTCCTAAAGCTCTGATGAGCTCAGTCTGCAGCCATCAGCAGGAAAACAGCCCTTTTGTAGCCCAGCGGGGTGATCAAGGCAGGAAGGACTTGGCGCCTTTTTCATTTTTAGATAACCGACAATACAAACTCTAGTCGGGAGCCCCAACTGGCACAAATCTTATGTAACCCCCAGTCAGTGCTAAACTGAGAGGGCTACTACCCCTGCCTGTATGGCTAGTGAACAGGTTGAGGGGCCTAGGTCCTATGACGCGGTGCCTCCATTTTTATAAGCTGAAAGTTTGGAGAGAAAGGTGTCACTCTGCATGATGACTAGGTTTGACCACTCTGCACGGGGCACCCAAAGTAATCCAGAGACCAGAAGCAATAACATAATGTCCTATACCAGGAGATGGGATTCTAAAGTGTGGTTTTATTCAACAACACTGAATGAAAAGCATAGACGAACCCCCACGGGGCTACACTCCTTGTAATGCAGATAAGGTGATGACACAGACACAATCCATACTTGGATTCTAAACTTCCATATGTCATGGACTCTAACTAGTGGCACACTACCACCCTCTACTCCATCCCAACATCTGGGCACCCTCTTCCGGCGCTGGCCAATACCTGACAGAAGGGTGACTGGTGTTTCAAAGAGAATCCGTAGAGGTGAGCCCTGTTACGCCAGGTGGGAGGTCTCCCACCTTTTGTTTCATAGACCCATACCCGGCCATTCCTTTGTTTAGACAAACACACATTCTTGGCTACTATAGTGCAGACTGTACATGGCTTTGTAATACAGTATCTGTCTTTCTATGACGACCCCCCCCAACATACATCAGTCATTACATCTCACTGTTTCATAAGCCTCTTCCTTGGCTACTATAGTACAGACTATACTTGGCTCTGTAATGCAGAAGCTGCCTTTCCCTTGAAGACGCCCCGCACATACAACAGTCATTACATCTCACTGTTCCATAAGCCCTGGACTTGGCATCCTGACTGACCCACAGTCCCAGCGACTTATTTACTCACTGTTTTGGTGAATGACACTGGCCATTTGTCAAAGTTTCATCACCCTTCATTGTTGCAGACGTCCAAACACTCTGAAGGAATCTCTATTCCACAAAAACTGTACTGCCCAAGCACTCTCTATCAGGCAGCTTATTCCTTTTCCCAGGCCAGGGGGTTGCCCCTGGAAGTTGGTTCCTTGTGCCTCTCTTATGGTGGAAGCACACCCCCTAAGGTTGATTTGTGTCAGAGCTGAGGGCAGGGAGGCCTGCCCCTGCAAGGCACCCCTTCCCTCCCTTCACTACAGGATCTATATCCTTCACTCTCGAGCCTACTTCAGATTTCAGCAGACTGACTCAGACTTCAGACTAGAATGTTGACTTCAAGGATCAACTCTAGACTGACTTTGAAATTCCCTAGCATTCTGCCTAACTCCCAACTGCAACATTCCATTGTGGCTAATGCTGCTGCATAATTCTAAATGATGTCATAGCCCCAGCTCAGCAGAGACTGAAAACAGAGCAAGACATAGTGAAATCCATTTAACTGGAGTTTCACTAGTTGCCTGTCCCTGCCTGCCACTAGATCTAACTAGGGCTCTAGTAACCCCGGGTAACAGGAGGGTTACACTTAAATTATTCAAGTTGAGCCCCATGAAACTCTGTTGCTGCAGTCTGTAGCACAATAATTAAATTGTGCAGAAATTGTCCTCCTAAAGCTCTGATGAGCTGTGATGCCGCATTCAGGCACAGGCCACTATGTTCTTTGGCGAACACTGAACAGAAGTATTTGTTAGGAACAGTGGCCTTTTACTGGTCCTATTATACTATCCTGTCCACATATCTGATTCTAACTACCCCATCTCCCTTCCTCTTTTCTTGCAAATATCTAAAAAACCCTGCTTGTACCCTTCCCTGACACCTTTAGCTATCTGTAGCTCTGCTGCCACCTTTTCTTGTCTCACTTCTGTCTTGACCCCCTTGTTCTTAAGTACATATTCCTCCAATAGATAGTTATCTGGCTTTCTTTTGAACCTGTGGAAAGCTTCCCTCTTATCCCTGATGGTTGTTCTAACCTGATTTGTGAACCAAATGGGGCATTTGTGTCTGATCCTTTTGGTCACTGTTCTTGCACATGCCTTTGTGGCCCTCTGAATGTTTACTTAATAGTCCCCCAAATTACATTTACCTCAATTTGTTTGTGCATCATGGATTCAGAAGCAAATGGTTTGATACCTTTTATTGGACCAAAATAGATGTTACAAAAAGAAAACCATGTCTAAGCATTTGACCAACCAAGTCTTTCCTCAGAGACTTATGACCAACTTATAGCTTATATCATAAGTCTCCGAGAAAGCCGGCCCGGTGGCGCTGAGGGTTGAGGCGCTGTTCGCTACACCTCTGCCGCCAGCGACCCATGTTCGGGAACGAGCACGGGTTGGCGGGAGGAGATGGACGAGCGTCCGAGGACTGCCTCCATCTCCGGGTGGGGGGATTAGGCTGCAGGTGTTGCCTGACTAGCGGAGGCTGGGATCGACAACACCTAGCTGCAGAGACAGGGGAGGGGGGACGTGGCAGGCGCTGACTAGTGCACGCATGGAAGCGTGCGCATACTCAGTCGCTGGCGTCATTGCACGCCACGCCCGCCGGGAGAAAATCGGGGAAAAATGGAGCCTGCAGCGTGACGTCGTTCCCCGTTGCCATTCCTGGAGGACGCTTCCCTGGCATGGACCCATTCTGGTGGGTTGAGTCGCTCCCCACCACCCTGCTGTGAAGGGTAAGTCGCGGGGTGCTGAAGGGAGGGGGTCTCATGTCCGGGGATGGCGCCGGAGGAACGGCGGAGTCCGGGGGGGGGGGCTCCTGAGAAATAACATAAAAAATAAATAAATAAATAAATAAGTCTCCGAGAAAGGAGTTGGTTGGTCCAAAAGCTTAGAAATTTTTTTTTGTGGTAACCTCTATGTTGGTCCAATAAAATGTATCAAACCATTTGCTTCCAGATCTGTTCTTACAAGGACCTATATGGCAACTAATCTATTTCTGTTTCTATATCATGGTTAATGTGTCTCTCTCTACTTCCCTCATTTTATAGAAATTTGTCCATTTGAAATTTAGGACTTTTGCCCTGGACTGGGATTTGACATCCTTCAGAGCTATTCCAAACCAAACCGAGTTGTGGTTGCTATTTGCCAGTGGTTTCCCCAACTCTGACCACCCCTATTTTTTCAGAGTTGGTGAGGACCACATCAAAGAGGTTGTCCTGCCTAGTTGGTTCAGTGACTGAGTGAGAAAACAGTCCTGTAAGGCTTCTACCATAAATTGACTCCTCGATGATCTAGCCCCTGGAATGCCCCAGTCCACATCTGGCATGTTAAGGTCCCCCACTATAACAATTTTGCAATATCTCTTTAATGTCTTCTGTAAGTTCCCCATCCTTGTTCTCCATTTCATTTGGAGGACTGTACACCACCCCGACAGACTTTCCAGAGGAAGAGTTTAGTTGAGCCCACAGGGATTCCATCCCTTTTCTAAGGCTCACATCACAAGATATAGCCTCTATCCACTGCTTAACAGAGTGCCACCCCCTCCTCCTTTACCACCCCTCCTCTTCCTCCTGAAGGCTGTGTACCTGGGGGCTGCTAGGATTCCAATCATTATAATCAGCATTTGTTTATGTAAAACTTCAGCAGGCATCCAGGTCCTCCATCTACATTTTTTCTTGCATCAACATTTAGTTGTTAAACAGACTTCATTATTTAACATCCAAAAACTAGCTAAAGATGTACATTCAGGATTTATTCTTCAATTACTGGAAATGTATTGTAATAATAAATATAATCTAGTTAGCATAGCATTAAAGAGATGCTTTTATGTTTTAGATGATCTGCTACATAATGGTTAATTTGCTATTCTTGTACTGCATGTACTGTAACTACTCCAGCTGGACTAAGTTAACCTGTGGACTGCTGCTAGGCTGCATCGGACCACCCTACAAACAAGATGCTGCATCTCATGAGGTTATCAGGATTGCAGTAATTTCAGCTTTCATTAGAAGCATTAAATGTATACATTATCGTAAACCAAATACAAAAGATTCCAGCACACACTAACCTCAAAATGGGACACCAAACAGTTAAACAAGCATTATTACAGAACACATGTGGACCAAGTCCTGCCTGACATGTTTCAGGTTGAAGTCCTTTTCCAAAGTCTAAGGACTAGGAATTCACCAACACTTACATAGATGTAGACTGAGCATGTGATACGATAACACTCTGACTCTAGGTAATGTGATTGGTTATACAATACATTTAAAACTGCCTGTAATTGACAAATACTTACAAATAAATAACACCAATACCAAAATAGTGTAGTAAAAAAATCTACAGACAACCTAGAATAACAAGGACAAAATTAATGTACAAAAGTGCAAGATATATACAGTGAGGCAATAACAATAACTGAGAGGGGAGGTGAGACAAAGATGTGGGGCATGAGAAGGAAAGCATAAGTTAATGGGGGGAGTAAAATATGAGGGGCGGACCACACAATGCAGAAGGGGAAATGGGGGTTTAAAGTGGATGGAGGATGGAAGATAGCCAAATACCAAATACAGTAACAATTGACCTTCATGAAACTGTATTTGTGCACCTTATCTTGTAATAATTTACCAATAAATAACATACCTATTAAACACATTACAAATGCTGTATATTGGCTATATATAAAACAATTAGAGCTTACATTCACTCGAAGTGTAAACAATGACTGAAGAACTAGTGGGACAGACCAACTTCAGTGCAGTAACCTCCCTGCTCAGACCTAACCAATTTAAGCACATGCTCAATCTCTCTCTTATCTGAAAGCTCCTGTGACTGTACCACCCCCCCAAAAAAAAAATACTACTAGCAACCTTTCACCCCCTCCTACACTTATGGTGGGCCTTACAGAATGTCCCGTGGCCTACCCTACCCTTTTCTGCCTCTCTTTGCCTTCCATTCTCTTTCTGGTCTCTCTCCCACTCCTCTACCACAGCTCCCTTGACAATGCCACTGGCTGCTATTTTCAACCCAACTGGTCGTTTTCCTTCCCTGCCTCCACCCCCTCTCCTCCCTGCCTCACTCCACATGTTATTTTTGTAAAATTCTGATCTCTAGTCAGTAATATCACTGCTGCTTACTATTATGTTTATAACTCTGTTATGGTACTGTATATATGTATGTATGTACTTCAATAGTTAGCTCTCCCTTGTCTGTGTGAACCCTTCCTCAAATGACAACCATGGAACCTTTGTAAATGAACTTAAGTAATCAAAAGAAAGGTATTTCGTAATCTGAAATTGAATAAATGAATAAATGAAAATAAATGAACTAGTGAAAAATACCAGCGTTTGGTTATCTTAATAATAAAAATAATAGATTGTATTTGTTGCAAGTGCAATTCAACACATATCAAAGTGCTTTAACAATAAAACTTTAAAATTGTAAAATTCCAAAATTTAAAACCACCATATTAGAGCTCCCACAACTAATGTTCAGGACAAGCAAGCAAAAACAGGAATGTTTTCAGAGAGGCTTTGAAGCTGTCCACGGTCTGGCACCCTTTATCCGAAGAGGTAGAGTTCCACAGGGAAGAAGCCTCAAATGCAAACGCTTGGGCTCCAGAGGTCTATGATGCATATAAAGACAACCTGTATGAAAGATCGGTCCTGCCACCTTTAATGTTTTTTTCTCTTTTTTAGATATGGACATAGATCCAATTGTGATTTGAAACTAGGTTTTTTGGTGGCACTCAAAGTCAAGATTCAGTAATTCTGACCGAACCTTTGTTCCAACTCTGATTTCTACCTTAAGCCTTTGGTGACACATTTACCCTCTTTTTAAAAGACACTAAAGAAGTTCTAAGCTTGCTCCTGAATATCCAATTGGCCCCGGATATGCTACTAATCACCCTGAACATAGACTCACTCTATACCAATGTTCCTCATGAGGGGGCATGGGATGCTGTGGTTCGCTTCCTCTACAAAGAGCTTGGCTCCCCCATGCCTCCCACTGAGTTTTTGATCAAGTTGCTAGAGCATGTACTGTCAGATAATTTTTTTGTTTAATTATAAAATATATAGACAAATCAAGGGTACAGCAATAGGGACAACCTGTGCCTCATCTGTTGCCAATCGTTATGTTGGCAAGTAGGAAGAGGAAGTAATTTTCAAAAACATCGTTAGCTCATGTTCTACTAATCTGATTTTGTGGAAATGCTATACTGACAATGTGTTTGTTGTTTTGAGTGGTGGCCTTGCAGAGTTCGAAAACTTTCTATCCTTTTTGCTAACACCAACTTGAAATGTATCTCACACTTTAGTACCAATGAAATTACTTATTTAGACCCAAGAACCAAAAACAATCAAGAGGGAACACTAGAAAGAGATATTTATCACAAACAGATGGAAGGCAACACATTGTTACTTCCGAGTAGTTGCCATCCCCTCATGTGGCTTTGCATATTCCCACTGGACAATTTCTTAGGACTAAATGTAATTGCTCTACCAAAACTACATTTGAAAGAGGGGCAGAAGTACTCACTTACAGATTCAGAGAGAGGCTATAGTAGAGACAAAATAGAAATAGCCAGATTCAGAGCCCACCACACAGACAGGACCTTTTGAAAGAAAAACAAAAAAACACTGAAATTTCAGAAAAAAAACAAAACATTTTGTGACCAGTTATCTGCCCAGTCCAGGGAGTTAGAGATTATTTTGAAGAGACATTGGCATGTTCTATCAGGTAGGGGTGGGAGAATAAAAAAATTCCGCTGGTGGAATTTTGGCAAAAGTTGGACTTTCACTTCCACGAAAGTTTGGAAATGATTTTGCCAACTTTCATGGAAATTCCACTGAAAACTTTGGAATAAATGTTAAAAAAATGTGGGTTAATGTATTAAATTGCGGGGGGGGGACTCCTCAGAACTTATCACTCAGTGTTCAGTTCTGTGGCATTCCCTTCCCACAGTTTATTTCATTAATTGCCCCCCCACCAATCACTGGCCCCAGCCCCTGGTTTCTTGTGCCCCCCCGTTGATCGCCAGGGCCTCATATAACAAAAATAGGTGTGTCCAGTCCCCACACCTAATGGCCAATTGCCCCTCTGTATACAAAATAATATCCTCAATACTCATCCTCTGGTGTCTAGTTGCATCCCCACCCACTGATCGCCAGCCCCAGATAATGAAATACCCTCATTCCCTGGTGTGTAGTGACCCCCCACCCACCGACCACTACCCCTAAATAAGAAAACATTTTTGTGTCCAACCCCCCAACTGCTGATCACCCCTTCTTATAAAAAATAAAATATTATTTCCTCATTCCCTGGTGCATAGTGGACCCACCCTGGCATGTAGTCCATCACCACCCTGCTCCCCCATCCCAACCCCAAGTGGGTGACCAGCACAGCCCTCCTCTCTCCTCCACAGCTGGCCACCCAGTGCCACTGAGCTGAATGAATGAGTGTGTGCTTGTACATTGCAGTTACTGGTCATCTGACAACAGTTTTAAGGGGGTAGAGAAGAGGAGGGAACTGTTTGGGCCACCTATGGGAGTGACTGGTCCACAACACCATTCCCTCCATCCTGCCTGTCCTATGGGCAACTGGAACAGGCCCTTCCCCTTCTCTACCCCCTAAAAACTATGCTGTCATATGGCTGGAAGGAGCTGCAATGAATGAGCATGTACTTGTATAAGCACATGCTCATTCATTTAGCTCAGTGGGCAGCCAACTGCAGAGGAGAGAGGAAGGCTGTGCTGGTCACCTGCTACGGGTTGGAATGGGGAAGTGGTGTGATGGAGTACCTGCCACTGTGGAGTGGTGGGGGTGTCACTAGACACCAGAGAATGAGAAAATAATATTTTATTTTTTTATATGGAGGGGTGATCAGTGGTGGAGGGGGAGGGACTTAATAGAGCTAAACACTGCCTTAGTGTGAACCGCTACAGCTTTATTGAAACACTGTGCATTTGCTGTTGAATATTTTTATACGGAGCCTTGCAATTAATGAGTGGCAGTCAGAGGAGCTTTGTGGCTCATGTTAGCTGAGCTAAGAACCACAGACCTCAGGGGAGACCTCCATTTTAAAACAAACTTCAGGACTGTAACTTTTTGTTTTGTAGTGCTACGAGCCATGATCTTTTAAACAGCCCTCAGCTGTTGGGGACTTCTGGGGAATCAGAGCCATAAATAGTGCTCTGCTTCAGTCAACAGCTCTTAATAGAGCTAAACGCTGCCTTAGTGTGAACCTCCACAGCTTTATTGAAACACGGTATTTGCTGCTGAATATTTTTATACGGAGCCTTGCAATTAATGAGTGGCAGTCAGAGGAGCTTTGTGGCTCATGTTAGCTGAGCTAAGAACCACAAACCTCAGGGGAGAACTCTATTTTAAAACAAACTTCAGGGCTGTAACTTTTTGTTTTGTAGCGCTACATGCCACGATCTTTTAAACAACCCTCAGCTGTTGGGGCTTCCGGGGAATCAAAGCCATAAATAGCGTTCTGCTGCAAGCAGGGCAAGCACGAGCAGGGTGAGCACGCATCAGCACGTGTTTGGCGGTGTTGGTGGTGTCAAAAGGGTGAGAAACAGTTTGCATATATATAAAATTTGTTTAATCTAGTGATAAAAGTATTATGGACTATTTAATAGCAACAAACATCAGCTCACAATTAAGGAGTGATTATCCCACCATTATGACCTTGGATGGAGAACTTGGGATAATATGTACATCATGTATTATGCATCTCTTGTTGAAATCGAACACTACTTCAACAAATGACTATATACTGTATGTGGAAAATGTATTGACAATAAATGACTACTAGAGGATATCGAAATGTTTTCAGATAGATTAAAACAGCTTGAGGAGAGCCAATTGACCATGTATGAATGTTTCAAAGCACTACACAGCCCTTCCCCCGATACTATGGGCAATATGATATCCTTTAACTCATCAACATGTCCACCCATGAATACAAACTTAAATAAAGATGTATGTAGTAATAATGATACTGAAAGTAATTCATTAACAATGAATAATGAGACTATGAATGCAAATTTGCAAAATAAGAAACGAAAGAGAGGATGACTCTGAATGGACATTGGTAACTAACACAAGGGCATGTAAAAAAGGGTGTAGAACTGACCAGTTCTGTTTACCAATTCAAAATTATTTTTCAACACTTTCTAATTTATCAGATAAAAACTGCCTAATTAAAAACAATCAAGACTGCTTAGGTAATCATATATTAATAAGGGACAGTGACAGCTTTAACAGTACGCTCATTGATTTACAACCACCTATTAGTAAAACAATAGGTAATTCTAGCAACTCTAAATGTGGGCCTAAGCTGGGGCAAATCAACATAGATACCCCAATAATAGTAAATGAAAAATCTCTATATGAACCAAAAGGTAACCGTATGTTATCTTTAAATGAGTGCTTAGGATCCCTAATTACTGATCATCATGTACCTGACTCTCCTTCCACTTCAACTAGGAATTTAGCTACATCTATGGATACTACTGAATTAAATTTTCAGGATTCCCCATGCCAAGTCTGTGTATTAGGAGACTCTATTATTAAACATCTAGATAGGGCAATCTGTAATCCAGATAAGGCCACAAGAACATGCTCCAGTTTTAGGGGAGCAAAGATTGCCTACATTACAAATATGGTCAGATATACTTATGGATGCTGGGAATAACCCCTTGGTTATTATCCATGTAGGCATGAATGATATAAATCATAATAGTACCCTACAGATCAAAAAATATTTTGTGGCTTTAAACAATTTACTTGTAGAGCGGGGATGCACCACAAGTTTTTCAGAAACATTACCAGTACCAAGGGCAACAGATAATAAAACTTGTAAAATCAAAGAAATTAATGAATGGTTGAGGAAATGGTGCTTTGGACAGGGCATACATTGCATTCCACATTGGGAGAACTTTGATGGTAGGGAATCCCTCTTTAGTTGGGATGGGTTGCACCTCAGCAGGAGGGGAAGTGTCCTACTGGGTAAAACACTGAGTACCATCATTAACAAACATTTAAACTAAATAACATGGGGGAGAATTGGACTATTCCAAATTCTCTTGATACAGGAAAGAATACTGGAACTGACAAAGTACTTAATTTTCTGTCCTTTAACTCAAGATCTTTAAATTCCCTAAAAATGGCTGAACTTTCAATAAAATGCATTCAATTAGATGTAAGTATCATTGCTGTTACTGAAACTTGGTGAGATCAATCTTCTCTCCATATACAAGATATTCCAGGTTATAATCTTTTTCATAAGGACAGAATAGACAGTAAAGGTGGTGGAGTCTGTCTTTTTGTTAGAGATGATATTTCTGCATATGAAATCCCTACAAATACTATAATCGAATCAGTATGGATTTCTATTCAACCTATTGACCCACCCAAAATCAATATAGGAGTGTGTTATAGACTGCCATCAGCAGACAGTCAATATACAACTGAATTATAGAACTTAATATCGGAATTTTCTCAAAAAAAAAACAACAATATTTTAATTTGGGGGGATTTCAACATGCCCAGTATTGATTGGAAATTAAATACAAGTAATACTAACCATGAAAGGTTATTTATGAATACAATTACTGACTTAGGTTTGGACCAACTGGTAAATAAGCCTACAAGAGGCAATAATATACTGGATCTAGTAATTGTTAATGAAGGTTTTAATATTTCTGAGACTTATACCATGTCACCAATTGGCAATAGCGATCACAATTCTATATTTGTTAGTTTACAATTACAAACACTTAAAATTAAAAATAACTTCCAATGTAGGAATTACAACAAAGCTAACTTTACTAGGATAAACCAGGAATTAACACACATTGATTGGTCCAAATTATTTAAAGACAAAGGAGTAAACGAAATATACACGTTTTATAAATATTATTCACTCATTAGAGGATAAATATATTCCCTTACTGTCTAATTATAATAAAAAAGGTAAAATACCTGTCTGGTTCAACAATATTATTAAAAAACAAATTAAAACTAAAGAACATTTATTTAAAAAATTAAAGCCCAATCCTAGCCAATTACTTAGAGATAAATATAGAACTGCTCTGGCAACATTAAAAAAAAAAAAACAATTAAATCTGCAAAATTAAAATTTGAATTTAAATTGGCACACTCAAGAAATAACCTGAAATCCCTATTTTCCTATATGAATGGAAATAGAGTTAATAATAGAAATATAGGACCACTTTGTAATGATGGAATTACTATAAATGCAAACAAAGATATGGCAGATTATTTTAATAAGTATTTCTGTTCAGTCTTTAATCAATCAAGAAATTCCTTAGCCAACAATAGTAATGACTCCTGTATTCTGTTATCCCAGTTAAAAGAAATTAAAAATTAATTATCCAAAATTAAAAGATCAACTAGTTCGGGACCATATAATATTAATGCTATATTTCTTTTGGAAACACTGGATTCAAAAATTATTCCTCTACAAATATTATTTAATAAATCTTTATTGGAGTGTGAGATACCTGAGGTATGGCGTATTGCTTTGGTTACACCTATTTATAAAAAAAGGGCCAAAATCCAATGTTCAAAACTACCGTCCAATCGGTTTAACCTCTATTTTAGGGAAAATCATGGAACGATTAATTAAAGATAGATAGGAAAATGAATTGGAAGAACTGAACATTCAGGATTTATCTCAGCATGGATTCAAAGCAGGTTTCTCATGTACAACAAACCTTATCATTTTACCAACATATTGCTAAATTATTGGATAGTAATGTAGCTACTGATGTATTGCTGTTAGATTTTAGTAAAGCATTTGATCATATATCACATTCCTTATTAATAAACAAATTACATAACTTTAAAATTCCACTTTGTTTAGTAAACTGGATATCTGAATGGCTGTTTAACCGTACCCAATCAGTTAGAATAAATGTAGCTCTTTCAACACCTGGAGCTGTTACAAGTGGAGTCCCACAGGGTTCCGTTCTGGGCCCAATTTTGTTTAACTTTTTCATTCATGATATGGTAATAGAATCTAATAATTACTTATCAAAGTTTGCTGACTATACAAAACTGGGTGGAAGAATTGATACCATAGAAAAATTTAAAAAAGTAGAACAAGACTAATATACAATTGAACAATGAGCTAATAAAAATTTAATGTTATTTAACATCAATAAATGCAAGATCTTGCACTTCGGTAGAAATACATCATACAACTACTATTTAAATAAACAACTATTGGAGTCATCCAGTTGTGAAAGAGACCTGGGTATATTAATAAACAAACTGTCATCAGATGACCATTGTAGTAAAGCGGTTAGATCCGCTAATATTGTAATGAGACAATTTAAAAAAAAATCTTCATTAGTAAATCAGAACATAATTTGATACCACTATATAGAGCTTATGTCAGACCCCACCTGGATTATGGTTCTCCCTTTTGGAGTCCTTATACAAAAAATGATATAAATCGCCTGGAGCAGATACAAAGAAGATTGGCTAAATCTATTCCAAGATTAAAAAATAAGTGTTATGAGACCAGGTTACAACAGACTTGTCTCTACCCCTTAACACTGAGAAGAGAAAGGGGAGACTTACTCCTAATGTATAAATTGGTTCATAATTCTAAGTTATTTAACACATGTGGATTGGCATTTGCAAAAAAAAGAATTGTGGGAAGAACACACACTAAACAACTAAAAGCAGAATGGGCCAATAACAAAAAATATGACAACTTCTATAATATAAAGGCAGCAAAATCTTGGAATTCTTTACCATCTACTGTTGTAGACTCAGCTAATTTTGACACCTTCAGAACTAGGCTTGATCTCTGGTTATTGGCCTAAGATCTGACTAAATGTCCCACTATTAAGGGAGGACAATCTAGATGGGCCTTGAGACTTCTTTTGTCCTATTTTATCCAGTAAATCCAGTAAATAGGTTTTCTTTTCTGTAGAGCTGGTGATCAGCCAGTGGTGTGGGCCACTAGACACTAGGGAATGAGGACTGAGGATATTATTATTTTATATATGAAGCGGCGATCAGCAGTTGGGTGCAGGGACAGGATGCAACTATTTTTGTTATATGGGGCTGGCAATCAGTGGAGGGGAACAAAATAAACCAGGGCCAGAGGCCAGCGATTGGTGGGGGGAAGGGGTTGCTGTTTTTTTTTTTTTTTTTTAACTTGCCTGGCTCCTCGGCTTCAGAAGGGGCCTTGTACCCCTTCCTACTCCATACTCCAGGTCCTGCCACTAGGATCCCCTAGTTTCACATGGCTCACTCGTCCGGGGGTGTATTTATTTGTCCACCATTTTCTTCCTATCCCCTGAGGACACTGGTGCAGAAGACATTCAACCAGATGAATGACATGCTGATGCACACAGTCATCAAGGGCCTGACAGTGTCCTCCCTCCCCTGACTCCAGAGAGCCGTGTGCCCCTACTGCTCATAATTCCACAGGCAGAGGAGCTACGGGTGCTTACAGCCACCCGGTAACCCACCCCTGGAGGAGGAGAGCATCCACTGGGACACTCAATCCTCCTCACCCCCCATCCGACCCTCGATGGCCCAGGTCTGTTCCAGAAACTGGGTTGCTGGCACAGTGCGAGGTGTGGCATCCAGCACCTCAGTCCCCCACGCCACCGGGCCAGCAGGGTGCTGTATGTTTTATGCAACTTTTTGTTATGTACTTGCAGAAAAAAGTTCCTCTTCTTCAGTCCAAATTGTCCATTTTCTCCCAGAAATGTGGAATAACTAGCATATTGATCCACCTTATTTGTCACCAGCCCATCCCTCTCAATACTAATATTAATTCCACATGTTACTGAATATCGCGCATGTCATTTTAAGATGCTTAATTCTTTTCCAGGAATGCACGTGTATGTACTGTATTCACATTTATGCAGAAATGCGTTAAAAAAATTCTATGTCTAATACACAGTACTCAATGCAATTTGTGTAATTCTTTTAAAACACCTGTGTATAGCTGAAGGTGGAGATTTCCAAATCTTGCAGATACTTGGAAAGAACTGGTTAGCTCAGAGATCAGCACTGAAGTGTGGGGACTGGGAGGGATGAGAGAGAGACACACACACAGAGACAGAGAGAGATAGAGATTTGAGAGACCAATATCTGAGGTGTCATAACAGACCAGTGGGACCACATTACTTTGTAGTTTTTAAAGGGGCACTGTCAGCTTTGCCCCTCCATTTGCTTCAACATCATAAGAGTGTGCCTCTTGGCACACACCTAACAGATGATTACTGTAGAATGCCCAGTGGTGGAGCCAGGTTTGGGATCCGGGGGGGGGGGCAAGTCAGTCATTTTGGGGGCGCCAAGTTGATAGCGAGTGAAAGTGATCATTTGAAATTGTGACCTTTATGGTCATTAACTGTACATTGAAACATTCCTATCTATTGCATATTGAAACACCTTGCACATGGCAACACTGCAACACTGCAACATCTCTGCTACAAATGTAAACAACACAAGTATTGCATATTGAAACAGCAATGTTACAATGAAACATGCCTTTTGTCCATTGAAATAGACATGGAAAGAAGTAATTTAACCTAAGGGATCAAAGTAATTTTTAGGACTGGGACATATTTACTAATAGCTGCTTTAATTTACCCTGGTAGTATTTTCATCTACATGGAAGTAATACCATGCAGTGACCTGTCTTGGGGCTCCATTTATAAAAAAGGTTGCAGTCCCCCTGGATGCATCTAACACCTGAGGACTCCTTCTCCAATACTACCAGTGAGGAGACTTGAGATACTAGTGTGGCGACCCTGTTCTTATTTTACATTGCAGCTGCCCTCCTTCCTATCCAGTGCACAGCTCCTCTGTCTCTTGCATATACGCACCTGATACATATCCTGTTTTCTGACCTCAAATTGTTAACAGTCTGTTAGTATGTGGATCTATGGGTATTAGCACTGAATGTTGCTGCCAACTGTGTGCATGTACCAAAATACTGCCAATATACAGGGTGGGAAACACATTCCTAAAGTCAGAAAATGGAAGTAAATCATGCAAAACTGGTTGTAAATACTCCTTTTATCTGTTCATCTGTTTCAACTGTTCATACCCATACTGTGAATTCAACTGTTAGTAAAGCACACAGAAAACAAAAATCATTCTCAATTCAGTCAAATTCAATTTGTATTTTAGTAGGGAAAAACACACCAGTGATCAGACTCATTTACAAGGTGGTCAAGGAGGGACACAACATGAAGCTCAATAAAAAAAACAACATTAAATGCAAGACAAGGACCATATATTTTTACAATTTCATTAACATACAGAGAGAAAAATTGAGTATAACCACCAATCTTGGCTAACAAGGAGGGAAAAGGGTACAACATGACAGGTCTCTAGTCTACTGGAAGGCACTTTGGGAAATACAGGAGTAAGGATAAGGTAGCCAGGAGTGCTGATGAGGATATTTCAAGTATACTGCACAGCGTGCTATATTCTACTTCACTAAATACTTAACAGGCAATAATTTGAAAGGTGGCTGCATATTACAGAGCTTTCCTCCTTGGTTTCATGCGAGAAAAGGTTTCTATAACTTTTTCATATTCTACTGCATCAGCTAGCTGCCTTTCTATATTTAATAATGCAAGGTTAGAGAGTCTTTTGTCATGGATGACCTTAAGTAGTTTTTTATTAGTTTCAACCAGCTAAAACTGCATTCCACTGCTGCACTACTCACAGGCAATGTGAGGAAAATCTGGTACAGATTTGAAATGCTTGGGAATACTCTGGTCATGTCATTAGCGATCATGAAGCTAAGGACATCACTAATTTTTAATTGCTCCTGACCTTGGAAGATGTTTTTATATAATGAACAAACCTATGACTATTCATCCAACAAGTCAGACACGCAAATATCCCCATTGTATAAATTAGCCAAGTTGTGTATTGCTGTTGAGCTGTTTTCAGTTGAAAAGTGCCTTGGGTCAAGAGCTGAAAACTTGTGTGCTGTCTCGATGAAATCTTTGAATCGCTCCTTCATTTGAGTTCTAAGTACATCTAGAAGAGCATAGAATGTATTTATTTTGAAGTGTTTTCTCCCACCTCGTACAGGATCATCATACACAAGCTCATTTTGGAAGCGTTTCCTTTTGTGGGTCCGTTTCTCCTGAAATTGTGTCGTGGTGCCACATTGTTCCCTTAAGTGCCTTGCTGCTGCCTCCATTCCATCAAAGATTTCATTTGTTTGAATTTTTTTCTATTTCACTGCAGCTAGGTTTTATTAAGTTCATAGCAGTGACTAAATCAGCAGTGCTGCTTTGAAGATATGTTGAAAGAGTATAAATTATCTTCAGAATTTTGTGCCAAGAGCACAGCATACACTTACATTCTAAACTTTTGATGGTGGCAAGAAGTGCCTGAGCTTCAGACACTGTTTTAGCTTTGGAATTTTCAATTTCTCCATCTGCTATTTGCTCTAGTGCAGTGCTTACTGCAGAAATCCCTTGCATTACAGTCCACTGCTTGCGTGTGACTTGCCCAATGGGTTTCAGAGTATTTTCAATGTACACACTGTTTCATCCAGTTTGTTCTGCTGTTCTCCTCGCAGAATTTTCAGTTGTGGCAGACTACTCGTCAAGAATGTATACAGTGACTCAAGTGTATCAAAAAACAACTGAGCATTTACACAACATGTTGCTGCATCAATTAAAGCAAAGTTCAAGTTGTGTGCACAACAGTGAATGTACACAGCTTTGGGCGATACTTGTTTAACAAGTGTTTGTAGTCCTGAATGACAACCAGACATTGTGCTTGCACCATCATAAGCTTGACCTCAGCAGTAGGAAATCTCCAGCCCCAGTTTCTCCAGACTTTGCACAAGCAGACTATAAAAGTCTACAGCAGCTGATCTTAGCAACTCATCAAATTTTATGAACTGCTCAGATGCATGCCCAGAGCAGTTCACATAACGGCTTGAAAGAGTAAACTGATCAATCATTGTAATGTCAATTGTGGAGTCAACAATTACTGTGAAGTACTTGGCAGTTTTCACTTCAAGCACAATGGAACGCAGCAGTTCCTGAGATAGTGCATGAATAAAATCATTCTGAATATCATGGCTCAAATAAGTCTCATTCCTTTTGCATTTTGAAAGATGATTTGCCAACACACTATCATATTTAGCCATAACTTTCAAAAATTCTAAGTAGTTCCCTTCATTCATTGTGCCTGAGCATGAATACTCTTGGTGACCACGCAGAGGGAGACCTTGCTTTGCTAGAAGTAATACAGTATCTAGGAGTCTTTTAAGAACTTCACAATTTTTTTGAATCAAGTCCTTCTCTGCTTTTAACATCTGTGCAGCAACTGTCTTATCTTGAGAAAGTCTATACTTTGTTAGCAGTAATTGCTGTTCAGCTGTGCAGTTGATTCTTGATTTCTCATGCTTTTCAATTTTTTCTGTTCCTTTCTTAAAGTTTGAGAAGCCACACTCAGGATCTGCCCAGACTTTGGAATAATGTCCACTGTTTCTATCAGCAAACAGCCAACATGCAAAACAGTACAGACGAGCACACCGTGAAGAATATACCAACCACAGCCTTTCTACCTGACAAGCTCCAGGAGCAACCTTTTTCCTATGCCAGTCTGGACTAAACCTTCTATAAGTGTCATCATAAGGAAACCTATCATACTTATCTTTCAGACCTGGCTGACATGGTCCAGCTTTAAGCAAAGCTGGAATCAAGGCTGTACTCATAGTCTTATTCCTAAACAGACAGGGATCTGTGGCATATTCTGCATGCATGTCCAAAACAACAATCATAGCCATATTGTCATTATTACAACTCCTGGCAGATAGCTCCAGGTCAGCTGTCTTGTCAGAATCGTGATTCTGGGAAGGAGGAGGAGGAGCACTCATCTCTTTCTCTGAGCAGTAGAAGTTCTGAAGCACTGAGGAGAAGCAGAGAGCTGCAGGTCACCATCTCTGTCACAATCTTCAGGATTTCCCTACCTAACTCTTACCCCATTCTCCTATGCCTCTGCTTCTTCACACATCTGATGGGGTGAGAGTTAGGGATGGCAACCCCAACGCACACCCAGATGCCAGTTGGGAGTGTGGGTGGGGGGGGGGTCCAAGGGGGACTTTCAACCCTAACACCAAATTTCCTCACTTTTGTCACTGTGGAACAACCCTAACTAATGCATTAAATGGAGTTTTTTGCCTCTAATATATACACACACACACATAAAATATTCTATGAGATAAGCATTCACCACAACAGCCTGCCTGTCAGCTTACCTCTCAAAAACTGTAGATCAGTGAGTGGTGTAGGCTGTAGCTACTACCAGGTCCAGTGATCTCTGCCTCAAAAAGTCCCCCAGCTCCTGGTTCTCTGTGCTGGATAGGTGGTCCCAAATGTCCCTGCTGCCAGCTGAAATGTGAGTATTCCTCCCGAGGATGACGTCAGGAAAAGATCATCTGCTGCTGCTTTGCTTTCACACTGACTCACAGTGTGATTATATCTATTCAAACAAGTTGAATGGATGCTAGGTGTTGTAAAGTGCCCTCTTTTATAGGGCAAATTTGAAAGGAGAAACTATTGTTTGTTTTTCCCGCCCTAGTAGTAGTAGTAGGGTTATTGCAGGTCTGTGATTGGTTCTCCTGACTGAACCAATCACAATCGTGCAATAACTCATCTGCTCTGATTGGGCTCCTTATTTTTTTGTAAGATGATTGGCTCCCTTCTGAATCCTGCTGTCTGCCTTTAAGCTCCTTTAAACTGCTGCTGCTCCTTGTCATTCTGCAGTGCAAACAAATGGAAAATTGCATGACAGAGGAACTTGGGTGCAGGCAGTCTCTATCTTGTCTTTCAGGTAGCAGGTGGCACAGCTGAGATGGACTCTGGAGCAGGGGGGCGGGCGGCTGCACTCACTTACAGTGGAGCAACCAAATGGGGCACTAATGAGGAGTGAGTGTGAGTGAGAAAGAGTAGTTGCACTTGTCCAACAAGCCTGAGGGAGCTGAGGAGCTGGAGGGACACAGCAGGAGTGGACAGGTGGGGGTCCCTGGACCAATGCATGCCATTAATTATGCCCACGATCCGATCTCTGGAAGAAACTGTGTAACAGAACGAAGACAAATAAATTATTACAGTGACTCCTAGGAGTGAGTTGCGAGGCACTCACTCACTTGTCACTAGCAGACAGACAGTGTGGGCAGTCGGAATCGGATGGATCCTTCCTCCTGACTGAGTTGTGAACTTGTGACAGACAGTCCTATCTGTACCACCGATCGGGGATCATTGAGTAGGTCAATGATGAACATCAATTGAGAAAGTAAGGTGGGCAGCAATGAGCAGACATGATTTTAAATTTGATTTAATTTGTGCCCTGCCGGCTGCCACACCAGTCCCAGAATGGTGGAAAGACAAGTATGTTTTAATTTAAGTTAACTGTAGTGTAGTGTACTACTACTCAGCACTGTGTTGTTCTGTTGTGCCGTTGTGTTGTGTGGTGGCAGTGAGTGGCGTGGTGATTGGCAAACCAATGTGATCATGACTCGAGGAATGGGATGCTTTGTTGCACTTGTCTTCATCAGACATCAGTTTTGTTTTGTTTTTTTGTGCCCGCATCCTGATCGGACTACAGAGTGGAGCTGAGGAGGGGAAGGGAGGAGACTGTTTCCTTAGAAAGGGGAGGAAGTGGGACACAGCCAAGCCGCAAAACTTTTAATTCCGAGTCAGGCAGCTGAGGACCTTAGCTTCTGTGGGGGCATCTGAGGGCCTGATATGCCCCATAAAAAGATCTGTTACCTTTGGCTGGCCACTGGCGATTCTGCCACTTTCATGGGGGCAGCAGGTGAGTTCCTTCCGTGGCTGATTCCTCTGCTTCTGTGGGGCTGGCGCTGGGCAGCGGGGCGCCCACCATGACCTGCAGTCAATTCCTCCTGCCCTGAATCTCGGGTGACCCATGTTGTGTCTCACTCCCGCAGCTGATTACTTGGGGCTTGGGCTCTAGGGGCACCAGGCAGGACTGCCACCTGCTGCGGGTGGAAGCCAGCCAGGGAAGCACCTAACTTGTTAGTTTAGTTTACAGCTGGAGGGGGTGAAAACTCAGAGGCAAAATGGTCCAGGGTGTATGTTGGCCCTCCCTGCACCCCCAGCTCCGCCATTGAGAATGCCCCCTCCCCATATCTCAAAATTCCCACTTCGTACTGGTTTTGATTATTTTTTACCTTTTAAGTTGTGCGTTCAGTCTGAGTTGAAATCATGCTCCTACCGGAAGAAGCTGGTACCAGTTGGGAATGTGTGTCTGCTACGAGCGCAGTCCCAAGCTGCATTTTTTTTTTTCATGAGCACTGTATCTAAACAAGCTCCACCGATCTATTACAGTAATCCAAATACTTAGTGGACTTTCTGAAAACAAACCGAGCACTCTGAGTTGTACAAATAAAAGTTTTAGACCGGGGCCAAAATCCTACGCATGCACAGGAGAGGACTTAGCAAAGATCCTGCGCATGTGCAAGAGTGAACAACTTCTTCAGAAGTTATTGTCATCTGCTTCAGAAGTTATCGTCATCTGCTTCAGAAGTTATCGTCATCTGCTTCAGAAGTTATCATCATCTGCTTCAGAAGTTATCGTCATCTGCTTCAGAAGTTATCGTCATCTGCTTCAGAAGTTGTCATCATCAGTCAATGTTTCAATAACTGCTCTTCATTGGTAACAGCAGGTGATGCAGGAAGGTGCACTGATGCTGCAGTGAGCAGCGGGGATGCCAGCAGCAGTGTATTAGAAGCTGGAAGAGGAGTGTGTAGGAGCAGTGGAGAGCCTGTGTCTAGTAAGCTATGTATGTTAACAAATTGCGTATTAAAGAAGTGAAATGAAATGACAGACTACCATCTGCCACTCATGACACAACTGAAACCCACTATCCTCATCATAACAGAGTCATGGCTCATTCCCAAAATCCCCAACTCAGCCATCCCCATCCCTGGCTATTCCATCGTCCACCACGATCACAAGTCTAGGGGAGGGGGAGGCACTATGTATATATCCACATCCATCAATTTCTCTGTCTGCCTCTCCACAACATCTCCCTCTGCCTATGAACTGTTACTAGTAAAAATATCCCTCCCTTTCTCCCTCCCTATCTTTGTACTGTAGGAGGTATGTACTGTTGCCCCAACCGTTCCGCCTCCTCCCTCAACTCCATCAAGGATCTCTCTACCATCTCCTCCCTTGCCACCCCTGGCAATCTCTTCATACTAGGGGACTTCAACATAAATTGGCTGCCCATGACGCACTCCAAAATCTGCAACTACAGTATGTCTCCTCTCTCAACTTAAAACAACTTATAGTATTTTGGACCCAATGCGTCTAAATCACAAATCAGGGAAACACACTACTTGACTGGGTGCTGTCCTCTCACCCTCACTGTGTCATAAAATCTGGCATTCTCTCTGACACACACATAGCAATCACATGGTCTACTGTGTATGCAAAACTCACTGTCCTAAGTCCCCTCCAGTCATCGTTAACTTCCATTCCTTCTGCTCCCTTGATTTATCCTCACTACAATATGACATGTCCAACATTGACTGGACCCCTATTACCTATGCATCATCCATTAACTCTGCTTTGTCCTTCTTTAGCTCACAGTTCCTGAAGTTATGGAACTGGCCTGCACCTTTTAGAAACACAGGAGCGCATGTGAATCACCTTTCCTGGGTCACTGCATAACTCATAGTGTGCCAACGGGCAAGAGACCAAGCTTGGGCTGTGTATAAAACTTCTGGAACCCCCCTCGATCATTAATGCTATCGCACACACTGCAATACTTGTACCAAAGCCATTTGCCTTGCCAAGGCAGAGTATTTCCAATATCCCTTCCAGGCAAACATCAACAATCCTTCCAAATTCTGGAAGGTCATCCATACTCTGTTTGCCACCTTCCCCCACATATTCTTCATCTCCTGTCCTAAATATGGGCACCCAAACAATTGACGACCCTCCCTCTGTGGCCACAGAATTCAACAATTACTTCACTACCTGTGCCTCTACCCTTCTTGCATCCCTTTCCCCCCCCTACCTCCACCACTGTCTCCTCCTCCCCCCGTAAATGACCTTCTGCACCACAATTTTCCATTGAGCCCATTCACCAGGATGACACCCTGCATTCATTACTTGCCCTGAATCCAGTTAAGGACAAAAGCCCTAACAATCTTGACCCCAAGTTACTTCATCTCTGCCTACTCTATAGCTTATCCACTAACTAATATTCTAAATCTATCCTTTCTACACACTATAGTTTCAGATGCTTGGAAGTCTGTCACTGTGATTCCCCTCCCTTAAAGTGGAGACACAGCTAATCTCTGCAACTTTCACACCATCTCTCTTCTCCCCCACTCTGGTAAACCTCAGGAGCATCTGGCCCTGGAACAACTCTCCTCGTTCCTCAGCTCCTCCTTTTTCACCCATTTCCAGTCTGGATTTCTCAAAGACCACTCCACCACCACCTCCCTCCTACGGCTCACTGACTCCATTCTCTCAGGCATGGATCAAGGGCACATCGCCTCTGCATCTTTGTTGACTTGGCCAAAGCCTTTGAGACAGTCTCCCACTCCCTAATCCTCAGCAAGCTGACTGGCGCTGGCCTCTGTTTCAGCCACCAACAGGTTCTGGTCCTACCTAGTAGACCGGTCTCACTGTCAGAATAGGCAACTCTCTCTCCCAGCCACTCCCAATCAGTACAGGTGTCCCCCAAAGCTCAGTGCTTGGTCCTATATTATTGTTAATCTTCCTATATGACCACCCTGTCTGTACATCTTCATGTATCCACATGTACACAGACGACACCGTGCTGTTCTCCTCTTGGAACACCCCCTTAGATGTGGCCACCAGTCTTCCGTTGGACTTTAGCAATGTCCAGGGCTGGTTTAATGCAAATAAACTCATTATGAATGTTAAAAAAGATAATTTCTATGACCTTTGGCTATAGACAAAAAAAAAAAAAAATGTCCAGGCTTGATTCCTCCTCTAACTTCTACACCCTCTCTGGCTCAACACTGAATGATGTAGTCTCATTCAAGTACCTTGGCCTATGGCTAGACAAACACTTAGACTTTGGGGTACACATTAACGCCATCCACAAAAAAATTACTCCCTAGACTCAGTGCTTTGTACAGACACTGCAGCTGCCTGCCACAGCAAGCCAGGAGAGACGCAATCCAAAAGAGGATTCTCCCTGTCTTCGACTTTGGGGAGATTGTCTACAGCTCCGCCCCCAAAACCACCCTATCTAGACTGGACACACTCTAATTCTTTCTGCTGCTTCATATTTGGCTGCCCCCTTGTACTCACCACTGTGATATTTATTCATCTCGCTCCTCCTTCCCTTCACTCCATGCCAGGTGTCTGTCTCACATCACCAACTTAGTTGAGAAGTTCTGACATGGTTCTTTGCTGCCCTATCTCTCCTCCCTCTTATTGACCCCCCTCCCCTCCCCTCCAGCTATCTCCTCTGTCCCTCCACACATAAAACAGTTGCCCTCCCTTCTTGGTGCACCTCTTCGGGCCCTCCTTTCTTAGCGCACCTCTTCTGACTTTGCCACCTTCTCATATAAGTTCCCTAATATCTGGAACTCCCTCCCACTAGAAATTTGCTCCGCTTAATCCCACCTCTCATTCTCACTCCTCATCCATAAGCATACGTCCATTGCTGTAACTACACCGAACACTTTCCATTGATTTCTAATTTCTCTTCATTATCCCTTCCCCCTGTGCCTTTCATTTCCAGTTCTAGGCTACCAATAGGTTGCTCCTCTACCCACATCTCCCCCCTCTGTCCCTTCCCCTCTTCTTCCATCTGCTAGGCCCTACCACCCTGCAGGGCTCTCAGCATTCTGAAGGGGTATAGTTCCTGTCATGTCTCTCTTCCCTCTTCTCCCCCTCACCTCATAGCTGATGGGACCTATCCTCTATCAGTATTCTCCCCATTCTTTCTCCACCCCCATTTTATCCCCCTCTGCTCTCCTTCTAACTGACCTGATCCCATCCCCTTGCAGGGTTCCCTGAATCCTGAAGGGATTTAGATCCTAGCTTGTCTGTCTTCCTCCCCTCCTCCTCTCCGTCAGCCCCACCGCCTTCTCCCCCACTCTTATATCCTCTGCTAACCAGGCCCCATCCTCTTGCAGGGTTCTCAGCATTCTAGAGGAGATTAGGTCCTGGCTTTTCTCTCCCACCCCCCCGTCTAGTCCATGGCTCCCTCCTTGCCACTTTGTGTTATAACTGCCTTCTTTAGACCTTAACTAGCACTTAGTAACCCAATGCGCAGCCTGCTACTGCTACTTCTGCCACCCTCAGGTTCACTCCATCTTCTGCCTATACTTCTACCAGGTTACCGTGCCCACCTGACGTGACCAAAGTACAGCATCTTGGGAGGCACTGCATTCCCTCCCTAGTGGAGCACAAGGTGTCAACTCCAAATTTGTAAATATTAAAGAGATGGTATAGTAGGTTGAGGCAGTGCATCTGGCCTCATCATTCACTGCCTGACATGTAGAGTTTTATGTCACAGTGATCATAATGTGGCACAATTAAGTAGAAGAGCCATGACAGAAGAATATCCACAATTACTCAGCAGAACCTGCTGTCACTGGTATCAGGGTGATAGTGTTAGCATTGCCATCACTGGGTGAGGTCTGGGGAAACACTTAAAAATGATTAGTCTTTGCACATCTGTGTATTTCAATTTGTTGTTATGCACACAGATAAGTTAGAGGACTGTGCAGTGCTGCTGCTGCAGTACAGTGAAAAATGGCCTACCAGTGTGACTTCAGCACAGGTTGGTCCAGTTTCCAGTTTGTTGCTTAATGTAAACAACACAGTTAGTAACTGAAATGGCCAATGTAGGCTTTTGTGAAAGTATTATTGAAACCCCAGTTTGCTGTATCAATGACATATAGAGGCACAGAAACATAGAAAGTAGAGGTCATCACATAAGGGCATCAAGGCCCAAGGCCAACCACTTGCATTTTAATTCTCTTTCATAGTAGGGTATACAGTGACAGTACTGTCTCTGGACTGCTCCCCCCTTCTCTTCCAATGTCCTCTAGTGTACCCCTGCTTTATTGAAACCTGGAAGGCTGGAACTTTTTCTCACAAGGCCAACTATGCTGTTTGGATGTTTCACCCCAGTACCACTTGCTCAGTGAAGAAGTGAACCTCCCCAGTCCCTTGTAGGCTTGTAATGTTATAGTGGAAGTCCTTGCAGTTCTGCATATCTTCCTTTGAAATATACTCCACCTCTCTATGCCTTGCTTTTACCCTTGAGGTATCTGTATGGTTCTTTGCATCATATCCACATATAAGGTAGACAGTAACACATGATGGAAAGGAGGGTACCTGCCATTTTTTTTTATTATGCATGCTGTTTAGAGACAAATTCAAGAAAGGGCTAAACAGTGTAGTGACATCTTCACAGTCAAACATATACTGCATGTGAACTTCAGTGTCTACAAAATTACAGTGTGTGTGTGTGTGTGTGTGTGTGTGTGTGTGTGTGTGTCTCGCGGCGCGGCGTGTGTGTGTGTTCCACTGGGTGTTACACCATCGTCATTCAGACACAGTGGCTGGAGTGGACATGACAAGAGGATAGGAGACAGTGTACTGCTACATGTGTGTGCTGTTCCAATATTGCTCCGACTTAAGCTTTCACTTCACACTCTCATGGCCTTTATACTTCCCAACCTCTCTGGATATAGTGGGGTGGGGTGTAAGATGTACAACAATGACCAAAGGGAGCTGTTGAATGAATACAGAGATGAGGTGATACTGGATAGAGTAGTGGAGTACTACAACCACTGATGGTTACACTAATGTAACAGTCACAGACACTTGCATGGTACATTCTGCTAAAACTGCATATGTAATTCTGTACTGCAGACAATACTGACAGTGCCACAACCAGTGCCTGTCCAGCTAAATGAGCTGGAACAGCCAGTGCCACCCAAGAAGCAGACGACCACCTGCTGCACTTGCACCAATAACCATGTGCAGAAGATCCAGAGGGAGATGCAGAAGCTGGCAGAGAAGAGCAGCAGCAGGGCCCTTCCCACACAGGGACAGTGGCAGTAGGGTCACAGCCATGTGTAGCACCCTGTTCCCATGTAGGAGCGACCACCCAAGGAGCCACACAGTGTGGTGATACCCTAGAAGGGGCAAGGTCAACGACATCAAAATTATAAAAAAGAAAATAGCAGTCATGGAGGCTTGCCAGGCTAATATGAAGGAGAAGCTGGAAAAGATGATGCTTCTCCAAAGAAAGAGGGCTCCACAAATGACAAGGAGGGCAGTCAGGCCACTGAACCCACCACCAATTGCCCAACGCACTGACAACTGTTTTTTGGCTCAAGTCTGAATAAAAGCAGCCTGTAATTTAATTGAAAATAAGTTAGTTAGCACCCACTGTTGATGTGAGTTTGGATTGCGTGTTTCTTCATTTTTATAAATAATACGTACATAAAAATAGTTTTTTGAACTTTGTGCCGACATGTTATTTTCATTCTTCCTCATCTTTCATAGTTTATTTCTCTTTATTAACTAATTCTCATCATTATTGTTTGCTGCTCTGTTGTTGATTTTCTTCAAACTGTATTTGTTTAACTGTTTTGACACCAGATTTCTTGTCATGAGTCTATTCACTGGGCTTCAGGTTCATTCACTTATAAATTATTTATCTGGGGCCTTGGGGAACAACGGCCTGAAGAGCAGACAAGCTGGGAGAAACTTGTAAACACTCAACATTTCAGGACAAGAACAATGTCTGCAGTTATATTGTTTTTTCTTATGTTTTTCTTTGGGTGGGGCTGAACCACAGCAACCTGAAAAACATTAAAGTAATGCAGTGTTATAAGTACAGAACTGATGCTGATGTCAGAGTGAATTTTCAGTAATGAGTGGCTTGTACAACAACGTCTGCAGAAATGTTTTTCTTTCATGGCAGCTTAGATTCAATGCAAAGAAGTGCGAAACAATGCACCTGGGAAACAAAAACCCAGGGGAAGTGAGTACACAATGGAAGGGGGTACTAACAACAATAGAAATGGAAAGGGATCTGGTGGTAATCATATCAGATGACCTAAAGGTAGGCAGGCAATGTGAGAAGGCAGTAAAGTGGGATGGGGGATACTGGAGAGGCATCAATCAACAGTAGAAAGCAGAAGTTATTAATTATCCATCTGTACAGCTGGTGAGACACCACACCATCTTGAGTAAGGCATGCAGTTCTGGAGACCCCATCTCCGGAAGGACATTGGCAGGATGGCGGTAGTCCAGAGGAGAGCAAGTGAAATGGTGCAGGGTCTTCACCAGAAGCCATATGGAGAGAGTCTAAAGGAGCTTAATATGTATACCCGTGAACAAAGGAGGGAGAGAAGGAACATGATATAAACATTCAAGTAACTCAAGGGAATCAACAGAGTCCAAGTGGATAGCATCTTTCAGAAAAAGATGTGCAAGAATAAGGGGGCACACAATTTGAATATATAGGGGGATGGTTCAGGGGCAGTGTGAGAAAGTATTTTTTCATGGAGAGGGTGATGGATGTATGGAATGGCCTTCCTGAAGAGATTGTGGGGTCAAAAACAGTGTTCATATAGCCTCAGATCCTCAGTCTGAAGCTGCTGCTGCTGCAGTGTCAGTGTGGCATAGTCCTACAAACATTTGCTGGCTGGTGGGAAAAAAACCTTGCCTAAGTAATGCAAAGTGTGGATAATTTCATGATATACCACAAAATACTAAGCAAGAGACTTTATTTATGCATGTCATGTAAAAAGTCCACAGTTTGTAATTAAATGCTGCAGTACTAGGCAGAAATCCGCAGTTATTTGGTGAAAGTTTGGAATTCTGCACCAGGCGAAAGAGCAGGAACATTCTGCAACATTTTTGAAATTTCATGGAAATCCACACTTTTGCCTAGCCCTACCACCAGCAGAACCAGGTCTTAAACAGATTAGTAGTCATCCAGTTAGAAAGTGCTATGAGAGCACCGATTCTGAGTGACCTTATGATACACAGCCACTTTATGGATAGACATCCTAACACTTTGCTTAATAAACCCCTTGGTTGTTTCAGATGTGTGATGTGTGCACATGCGATACAAAATAAAGATTTTACTAGCTCAAACTCAGAAAAAATTTACCACATTCGACAGTGCATCACATGTGACACCAAGGGTGTTATTTACATGGCCACTGGACACTGTGTTATTTGGACAGTAACAGATGATCAAACTGTTGTTGCAGTTATCAAAATTGTACTTCATTGTTACTTGGGGTTATATTTTGGGTTGGATTTTATTTTATTTTGTCTTTAATGTGCAATAGTGTTTGGGTTTTTTTGTTTGACTCCTTCCTCTGTGAGAGAGAGTGAGGAGTGAATTTATTATATTCTTTTGGTTATTTGATATTGATAGGTTTATCTTTGTTATTAATTTTGTTTCCTCTCCTATTTATTTATTTGTTTATTTATAATGTGTTGGGGAGGTTTAGCGACAGTTGGGCGTTATTGCCCCACCAGGCTCAGGGAATTATGTCCCTTTGAATGCCCTGCTTTGTCATCTGACACCTATTCTAGGCGTCGTGCATTGGGTATTCTCAGGAAGCGTAGGTGAAGGTGGAGAGCTGGGCCTGTTGGGGGACAGGAGAAGGGAGGGTGGATTGGGGTTGTGGGGTTCAGGAGACACCCTGGGGTGAAATGGGGTCAGGATTGGGGTTATCCATGTCTTGTCCCCATACCCAAGGGTTCTGATTTTAATGGACAGGTGCCAAGGTCTTCCTCAACAGCTCATCCCACCTTGGCGGTGTTATGTAATGCCAGATCTATTAAAAACAAGACAGCTATTATAGCTGATCTTGTTGGATCAACTGATCTGGCTTGCATCACTGAGACCTGGCTGGATGAAAACCCAGGTCCTACATTGGCCTCGGCAATTCCAGCCGGGTTCTCAGTGATACACCATCCAAGGTTGGATCGTAGGGGCGGGGGTGTGGCCATTATTTTTAAGACTGAGCTGGGCCTTGTGGATGTGCCACTGGGAAGTACCAGATCCTTTGACTATATCCTGGGACAGGGTGTAGGCTGTGAGATTCTCCTGGTTTACTGTCCACCAGGTGATGGTGGAGATTTCCTGCAGGAGATAGCAAACTTTATTGTTGACATGGTGTTGAGGTTTCTCAGACTGATAGTTCTGGGGGACTTCAGTGCCTGGGTCAATTATGAACTCTCGCATTTTGGTCAAAATCTCCTCCAGCTGATGATGATGCTGAGCCTAACACAGGTGGTTACCTCCTCGACCCATGTAAAGGGTCATTCATTGGATCTGATCTTCCTTTTGGGTATGGAGATCGCTGATTTGGGGGTGGAACCAGTCAACTGGTCTGACCATCACACCATAAGGTTCAGTTTCAGGCCCCCCCCAATAGGTCTGCCCCTATGGAGATGGTTCGGTACCGCCCTTTAAAGGGTATAAACCCCAGTGACCTAATGGCAGTACTGGACCTATCGGGCTTGTCAAGTGAATGCATGAGATTAGATGATCTCGTACTAGCCTATAACAAGGCTGTGGGAGATGCTCTGGACAAAACTACTCCTGTTCGTGTTCGGCCTCTCGCCCTCGGTCCAAGGAGCCCTTGGTTTGATGGCTTCTTGAAGGAGATAAGGCATATTGGCCGAAGGTTAGAGAGAGTCTGGCGGAAGTCCGGTAATGATGCTGACAAGCTTAGGTTAATGGCATATTATGATGGCTATCAATCAGAAATCACCCGTAAGAAGGCAGAGTTCCTGTCCAGGGAGATTTCTGCTGCACAGAACCGACTGGCTCAGCTTTTCTGGACTGTGGACAGATTGTGCAGTCCAATCTGCCTCCAGCCCAGAGAAGCTTTTTCTCAGCTAAGATACGAGGAGTTCACTCGGTTCTTTGCAGATAAGATTACTGGCATCGGTCCGACCTCTCCTATGGGGGACTGCAGTGGTCGACGGGAAGTGGCATGTACTCAGTCTGTCTGGTCAGAGTTTCGCCGGCTGGAGCTCAGTGACATTGTGAAGATCATCCAAACATTGCAGCTAACCAGTTGTAGTTTGAATCCGGGCCCTACATCTCTCTTAGTAGGATGTGTAGAAGTTATCTGCCCAATCCTTGCTGACATTGTCTGGAAGTCTTTGGAGAGGAGGTCGTTCAACCACTCAAAAAACCCTCCTTAGATCCAGATTGTCTAGCTAACTACTGGCCTATCTCTAACCTGCCATTTGTTGATAAGGTTATTGAAAAGGCGGTTGCATTGCAACTGGATGATCATCTTATAGCTCACAATGTCTATGATACTCTCCAGTCTGGTTTAAGGAAGAAGCATAGCACGGAGACTGCTCTTGTCCAGGTATTGAGTGATCTCCTAATGGCTAGAGCGTGAAAGGCATGTACCATTCTGGTCCTTCTCGATCTCTCTGCTGCATTTGACACTGTAGGCCATTGTGTGCTATTGGATCACCTGCGGGTTTATTGTGGGCTGTCTGGTACAGTCCTCAAATGGTTTCATTCTTACCTCACAGACAGGTTTCAGAGTTGCCACTGGAATTTATTCCTCTGGCACTCACTCCCTGCCTTGTGGGGTACCGCAGGGTTCCATTTTAGCTCCCATGTTGTTTGCAGTGTATATGCTGCCATTGGGAGAAATCATCAGGCGATACAGTTTGGGTTTTCACTGCTATGCAGATGATGCCCAGCTGTATCTGTCTTTTCTGCCCAGCCAGGATGA